>CATIWR010361141.1:0-11373 GCA_949677035.1 Omphalea diandra
TTCTTCCTTTTCCTATTAGTGCCCTCCCCATTCTCTAAGTCTAGCAAATGACTAGATGACAGCAACAACTTTACATCATCAAGCAAACCCTTTCTTCCCAACTCATAGTTATAGGCAAAAGTCACAACAGCAAAGTCATGATGCAAAACCTTGGCCTTGTCCTCATCACTGGCATTATTCTCCCCCAACCATTCACACCATATCCTACTAATCTCATTTGAATCATTTGCCTTCTTACAGAATCTTGCAGCGACTTTTCCCAAACCTACAAAACTAGCCTTCAAGTCACAAACTTCATCCTTAAAAAGTACACCTGGAATCACTAGATCACAATTTCCTGCATTGCCATTCAAATCCTCAGTACATCCAAGATGCTCATGCACAGCAGGGTTCAAGTTTACGTCATACTTAACTATAGCAAGAGTGTTACCATTACCACGAGATTCCAATAACCTACTTGAATTACCATTCATGATGGATAATGGTACCTCACTTCTTCTTGAATTGTCAAAGAAATGAACACCATCACTAAAAGGCCACGGATTCGGCTTCAGAAGAGTAAGCTTAGCAGCAGATAACCTCTCAGTGTGAAGAGTCCCCTTCAAGTGATCAAACAACACAGAGTCACTATAACACGGCGCAAGACACAAAGTGCAAAAAAAAGCAAACCGCTTCCCATCTTCACGAAGTTCCACATAAGGGTGGCCTTGCGATCTCACATTGTGAAGAGTAGTTCTAGCCAACTGCTCCTTTAAACTACTGGCCCCTGTCTTCGGCAACCCCAACTCCCACCTTCCCGCCATATAAAAACAACTTCCCGCCAGCCAAAAATTATCAAAATTTCATTCGAAATCACGCTTCTAGTCCTTTAAAACTGACCCAAAACTACAATCTCAAATTCAAGTTTCCTTTTTATGGCGTTATTGAAAGCAGGAAACACAATTTTCATGATAACGTGCTCAATTTGCTAGTTGCCACACGACACCCTAAAGCACTCGACTTGCACAATGACACTGTACAAACCCTAAATTTCAGAACTTAAAGCTCAATCACATTAAATTCAAACATTTCAAACGAAATTCGACACTCGAAATCACGAAACAGAAACCAAAGACCCTAAATTCGAAGATATAACCTCGATTATTGGAATTCTAGAAGAAAAATGAAGACAATAAAAACAAATCGAGTAAAGCAGAGGTATTGATGTTCAGTTAATTCTAACTGTACATATTCGCATTGGATAGCGTATAGTAGAATCATTCGGTTGAGACCGGCGAGTCCGTACAGCGACAGAGAGGGAGACGCGAGCCATGGAAAGCATGAGAGCGTGGGAGCACGATTCTTCCATTGACATCTCCATTTCTCTCTCTGTTCTCTGTTTTGCCGAGTAGAATTTAGAATTGAGAAATTCAACCTGTTTGGATACAGAGAAAAAGAAGAGAGAAACGACGAGAAAATACCCAAGAAAGAAAAACAAAAAAGAAAGGAGAAGATGAAGACGAAGATAAAACGGCTTACAACTGAAAATTGGTTATTTTAACACGAGCGAGATCCGCTTGTCAGTGATTTGCCGCCAGATCACTTGACTTTGGATTCGTAGTAATTATCAACGGTGAAGATGAAGTTCCAGACCGCGTTGAAGGAGAAGATTCGAATTTCTGGATTTGGCTACTGATGCGATGGGCTTGGGATCGGATAAGATCACAGTTTTTATTTTTATTTTTGGGTATTTATTCCCTAATTATGGTGGTGAACGATTATTTGTGGTTGCTTAATTAATTATTACTCTTTCATCAAATTTTGATAGCCACTTTCAATTTACTACTCAATTTACAGAGTGATTAAGAAATTTAGTCTTTTTTTATAATTATTATCATTATTTTTACTATTTTTTTTTACTAAAATACTTTTTAGTCTTCTTTTTAATACACAATATACAATAATTCTTCTCAATTTATTTATGAAGAGCAAAAATAAAGATAAAGAAATTTCAAAATTCAAATAAAAAATTTATATAATAATATACAATTTTAAAGTCAAAAGAGTGAAAATTAATGATAAATGATGATATTTATATTAATTAATGAATATATTTTAAATATTCAATCATTAAATTAATAATTAAAATATTTTTGTACAGATAAAAAAATGCCCACCAAAATTGGACCGAGAGATTAATTACATTTACATATGGGAAAATTGAGATTTTTGGCGAATTATGCTCATATGTTTCTGAAATTAGACATATGAATTTTTACTTGGATATCATCCATGGATTTACTCAACCAAAGTAGTAATGTTACCCGATTCTTTATGTCAATTTCGACCAGGTAATTACTCCATCCATTTCATAATAATAATTATTTTAAAGGAATGTACACATATTAATAAAACTATTAAATAGTTTTAATATTAATTAAGATGATAAATCTATCTTTTATATTCAATATTAGTGATGTGGGTAAAATTAAAAAAATACAATAAATGATACATAGAAATTATAAAATGATAAATAATGTGAAATTAAAACTTTTTTCTAAAATTATTATTATTGTGAAACGAGATAGTATTTTGGTATAACTTTTTCTTTCCCCTATATAAATGCATCTCAAAAATTTTAAGTAAAATAACACGATTTTTGCATGTCAAAATTACTTTTTCATATTATATAATAAAAAAATAAAAAGTTAAATATTATAATATTTTTGAAATTTATTTTAATACACTATTTAATTTTTGTATTTTTAAAAATATATTAATCCATCTGTCTCAAAATTTTAATTCACTTTCTTTTTTACATATATATTTGAAAAATATAGGTAATATAGTTAGAATGGTTGATCTTATATGTTTTTTCCAAATACACTCTGACATTCACATTAAAATATATAGTAATAAATATTATTGAAATTATTAATTTTTTAATATAAAATTAAAGACAATTAATATTGCAAAGTTGATTAATATAAATTAAATAAAAGAATTTAGTAAACCAAAATTTCAAATTTTTATTAGAAAAAATTCATTTTGAAAATACGGGCCAAACAATTTTCATTTATTGATGTTTACCCACCAAATATCAATTTTGTTTAATTTTTCAATAAATGCATTAAATATTTGATGTTTATAAATTTTTGATAACAATACATTAAATAGAGGTATAATGAGCAGCGAACAAATTAACTATATTCTAAAAAAAGAAAGTGAATTATATTTTAGAACGGACAAAAAAAATTTTCAACTAAAAATTTAGAATGAAGGAAGTATAAATTTTTTTTTATTTTATTCGTTTTATTAATCAAAAGAAATACAAGAGATGCTTTATATATTTTTGTCCAATTCAACACAGAAATACAAGAGATGCTTCCAAGACAAAAGTCGATAAATTTTCAGATTCTCCAATCTGTCATACACAGCTATACAGATGGAAAAGGGTGATGATATGATATGATATACACAATACAGCTAGCAATTTCTACAATTATATGATTTGATACTACTGGCATTGGCTTGTTTTCATGTACACCTGAATGCCCAAATCACATCTTCCAAACCATATATTATATTCATAATAGGATATTTTAATGCATTTTTATATGGGATATAATTAAGCTGATTGCACCATTAGATTAATAATTTAGCGATCAAATATTATTAGTCTTATAACATGAAAGTCAGAAATTAAAATTTAGACAACACAATCTCCGATTCATTTTCTTATATATATAACATTTATACTTGAAATATCTTTATGTGAGTTTAATATAACATATCTAAGTCTCTCAAAAAACATACATGTATATATATAACACAAAATTACCCACATCACACAATTTCATAACTCAAGACATAACTTGATATGAGTTGATCCCCCTTATCAAGTCTATCACAACACACCTAAATGCATTGAAATATTCTTCAACTTTAGTAGATTTGGATTTCAAATCTCCTAATCTGATAACACTTTAATTTCAACATATTCAAATATTATACTTGTATTCAAATATCAAAAATTAAAATTATCAGCAATTTTAAACATTAAAGATAAATTTATGGGATTATCCTTTCGAATCCATCGATAATTAAATTAAAGAAAAAGTTGAATTAAGGGAAGGAAGAAAGAAGAAAAAGAAGAAATTAGAACAAAAAGAACTAACACAGCATAACAAATAAATAAATAAATAAAGTAGAAAAGATGAACCAATACAAAACAGAACTTCTTTATTACATCAAAGCCAAAGAACCTAAAAACACCAAAACAACTAAATAAACATGAAATATCTCACTGAAAATTAATCTCCCAAACATGGTGATATGATGTTAACTAACAAAACAAAACGAGACGAATCTAACGCTTCATATGCTTGACTTTGCTCCACCCTTTCTTGCAAGAATCACCAACAATCTTGACGCCTTTCTTGAAAATAATCTTGAGCTCCTTAGCCCTCTCTTTCACCTGCTGCTCAAACCCAGCCATGCTTCTAGGATTTCTCTGGACCACAGATAAATATAGTATCTACCCAGAACACAGAAACAAGTATCCCTACTACACACACAAAGAGCTGACCTGACCTCCTTGTCTATATGTATAATACAAAGATTCGTGCTTTGCTTTTTAAAGTGGTGTTAGGCTAAGCACAAGACCTCAGCTGCTCTGGAATTTCGTTTCTGTGCCTGTGACCACGTGGGATCCAACGCATGCTTTTATACGTGGCACATATCGAGTGGTTTACATTTCTTACTTTTTTTGCGCCATTGAGATTATTTGCTTGATCAGGGGCGGGAGAAGATATGATATTACTTTACGTGTGGACCCTCATGGACCACTACTACACCGTTTAGGCATTGTGCCCACTAACCAATACTTTTTATGGCTAATTTATAGGTTCAAGAAAAAGTTTATGAAATTAATTAACTTATTCTTCATATTTTTGATTTTTTTTGAAATTGTTTTACACCTTTGTTTTTTATTTAAATCATTAGTATATTCCAACTTATATGGGATTGGAACTAACATCTGTAATAATTTTCTCAGTTATTTATTTTGATGATTTTTTTTCTTAGAGAGTGATTAATGCACGAGAAATTAAGTAATTTTTGACCCTTTTTGCCTTCATTTCAAAATTATATTTGAGCTTTTTTTCTCTTTTCTGTGATTATATTTATTTAATTTGAATAATAAAATACAATCTTGATAAGTTGTTGTATTTGACTAAATTGTATATCTAATAATTAACTTCAGTATTATTTTTATTAACTTTTTGTATTAAAATACTAGTCACTATCATATTGTTCCATATATGATATTTCCCTAGAAATAAATAAAGAAATATGAGTGTCCTAAGCAACAAAATTTCTCTAGCAATGGCCTAGAACAGCTAATTGCACTGTTGTTAAAGTGTTGCTAATTCCAAACGTCATGGGGAAAAAGTATGAAAAGAATTAGGAACAGCTGGAAGTGCAAAGTAAGCCTCTAAAATATTGTGTGATTATGATATTAGGCAGTGGTTATCACTTTCTGCAAGATAAATCGTTATGGATGTAAAACCGCAAGAGGCGTTTGAAATTACTGATAGTAATCAGCTCGTTGCTCTATAATACTTTCCTGCGAATTGAACCAGAAAATCATTGTATTTTAAGACAATGGGACCAGGATTTCTTTGGATTTTCAGGAAGTGGACCAATTGGGCCAAATTGGTAACTGTGGAAGCATCATTATTATTATTATCATTATTATTATGTAGTAGGCATCACAAAAAAAAGACTACAGGGCAACAAGGGTGTCAAAAAGCAATAAAAAATGAATTTCTGAAAAGAGAAATGATTATATGGAGCAAATTTGTCTGCCCAAATCCTTGATATGATCATGGATCCATTTAGAAGCTTCATGTCAGTCACCATGTCTAGATCACAGGGAACCATTTACATATGGGTGTAATGTTGGTTCTGTTATTTTTTGACATTTATTTTATTGCTTCAGAAACCCTTCAATTGAGAGGTGGTTGGTAATGGTTGTTGCATAACAAGTATAACATCTAATTCAAGATGAATAGCATTTCTTACTAGATGGCCAAGATCAAGATGAGAGTAGTGGTCCTCAGAAATTACTTTAAGGTGAAGTTTTGGAGAAAGGGGATAAGAGAGGATGTCTCTCACCCTCACCCAGGATCTACTCCTTTTTTTTTTTTGTAGTGAAGATGATATTAGAGGCCCACTTTCATATATCATACTAAAATTTTCAATTTGGCAAAGCAAAGGATTCACAAACAAGAAAAAGAGCTCTCAATGGTCTGGCCTTAACAAGATTCAAAAACACTAATCAATTACCTATATTTTCTTTGAGCACAATGGGCCCACATGAATGTCATAAAACCAACAGTAAACTCTAATCAAACAAAGAAAGATATTAATATGGTTTCAACTTCATATTCATAAGTTATAATAAGTGTCAAAGCGTTGTACAATGAATGTATTGCAATGGAAGAAGTCAAGTTTCCAGTCCAACAGTAACAGCATCCAAGAACACATCCAATTATAAACAACTGCAAAAAATTCTCACCAGACAAGTGAGCTGCACTAAAAATAGCTGAACTAAGAAAAACAGCTTTCTGCCAGTTCATTGTGGAGGCAAGAGATGTCAACAGAAATCCTCTGTAAACAAATTCTTCCAGTAGTGGAGCAAGAAGGCAGTATACAAGAAGACATGCAGTTTTTGATATGCTGCTGTGCAGCAGAATCTCCTTCAAAATTGGATTGTTCACAGCCTAAAATCATTTAGATAAGAAGCATTAAGATATGAAGAGCTTTAGAACCAAAGTTTCCTAGAACTGTTACTCCACTAATCAATGTATGTCACGAAAAGGGCACATACAGCAGTGACTTCAAATTTACATTTATGGAAAGTATGCATTGGTTAGAGAACACATATACAATATGATGTCACTTGAAGTAATGATTTGGTGCACATAATTGAAGTGGACAGACTGAAAATAGTCTTCCAAGTGCTCTTTAAGTAAATTTTTTTACTTTTCCACTTCAATAAATGGACTGATCAAAATAGAAACTGCTAGGGGTCAGCCAAACCGAACCGAAACCGAAAAACCGAACCGAATTGAGTGAATTCGGTCTATTCGGTTCAGTTTTAAAGTAAATTTGGTTCAGTTCGGTTTAGAAAAATATAGAAATTCGGTTTTCAATTTCGGTTCGGTTTAGAATTGAGAAAACCGAATAAACCGATTTGTGGTTTTTTTTTTAATTTGTCATTTAATTGGAGTTTAAAAAACTAAAAATAAATTGTTCTATATAAGATAAAAAAAACTGAAATTAATTTATCACAATTACAGCCCATTGAGAGCCCAAAACCAAAAATCGAACCGAACCAAACCGATTTTATTCGGTTCAGTTTACTTCGGTTTTTCCTTAAATTTCGGTCGGTTCTGTTTTAAATTAAACTAAATTCAGTCTATTCAGTTTTTAAAATTTCAGTTCGGTTTGAACCGAACCGACCAAATGCTCAGCCCTAGAAACTGCTGGAAACAGGGTTCTAAATAACGGAAATGGGCAAAGTAACAGTAACAGAAACGGTGATTCAGATTCACAGTGAATTGGACTGAACCAGATTGAAATGACAGCTGCTACCATGAAATTTTTAGACCAGAGCAAAAACAACAATAATAAAAAACTAATCAAGTACTAATAAAATAACATTAAATACACATCAAGTAATACACTTTTACATGAATAATAATTAAAATCTCCACCAAAGCATGCTACTTCTCATATACTACTCTTCTGCATGAATAATAATTAAATCAACTACAGCAATTAATACAGTAGACTAAACTCAATCACATGAATGAAGATTGGTTAGCAATTGAAAATGTGCAACCCTGCAAATCACGGATCACCATTAGAAATGCTTTAGGCATTCAGCAGCCACCTTTATTCTAGCAGCCACCTTTATTCTATGTATTATGACAGTGCAGTTCATTTGGATGAATAATTTAGTTCCTTGGATACCAATGCTTTTGATACATAAAAAATAGATTGTTCTTACTGTCTTTTTTGTTCCATCCTTTTCTACTTACTTACTGAATGCTTTCCCTTTACTTACTGCCTATGACAGCCAACTTTCTATCATTTGTTCCAAGAACATGCCTAGTATGGAAAGAAAGAAAACAGGTTTATAGACAAGTTTGAGTCATAACTTCTAAACCTCAAAACTGTCACCGCCATGGTTTGAGTAGTTATGTAAACTGGAATAGGGCACATAATAATAGGTAAATTTTTATTCCTCTGTATAAAATCGTAAACATGTACAAGTTTAGAAATTGCATACAAGTATCATAAACAAAATAAAAAAAATATCATTCGGAAAGCAATAATGAAGGTTTATGTTATATATCGCTCAACATTTAACCAAATATTCTCTGAGCAAGTCAAAAAAAGACACCATGCTTTTTCTACATTTAAACTTCTAAGAGAAGAAAAACAATATAAATTTCTTTCACAACCAAAAACATCTGCATGCTCAATCGTATTATTTAACAATGGGAATGTTCAAATTCATTTAGCAATACAATAAACAGCAGAACAATAAAAGATTCTACTAAACCATTTATGCAGATGACGACTTGCAGTCTAAGTCAGCATAAAAGATATCAATAAATATTATCAAACTATACGTAGAGTGTATACAAGAAACCAGAAAACACTGAAGAAAAAAAGATAATCGGGATAAATCAACCTTGATGTAAGAAACACCAGTGGAACTAAGGATACAAAACCCAGTGCTGATGCTACAACCCAATTCCTCTCCTTTACCAAGCTATTAGACTTGAAGAAGCTCATTAGTTTGTGTTCCGGCTTGGAAGTAGTCTTAAGAAGAAGACTACCAGCGAGTTATATAATTTGGATGAGAAGAAGTAAGAATACCTGCAATAAAGAAAAATAACAGTGATGAATCAACGATACTGTTGGTCTGGATAGAGACATAATAAATTCATAAAACTCATACATGAACATCCTCATGAGCTCTTTATGTTTTTAATGCAAACAGCACTGAACTAATAATTGGTAGTTCAATTATGCACATATTGGGGAATTTATAATTTCAGATCATGATCAGATGAAAAATGATGAATTCCGTACATTTGAGTGACATGAGGAGAGCAAAAAAGTATCAGGTCAACTGATTATCGGCATTAGGCACATTAATTATACTTCTAAGAAGGTAGCTCAATATGATTTGGCATTTGAATTAGCTGCAGCCTGCAAGTTATTAGCTTATCCTCACAGATGTTATCGCCAAAAACAAAATTGTATATCATCTTCCACTTGTGAAAAAGAAAATATTTCACTAAAATTAATAAAAATGGGATTCCTCCTTTGTAACACTAATTTAAGACCACTATGAATTATAATATGCATAAGCAAGGCCAAATAGCTCACTCACTTCACTTTGTGGGCTGATCACAGGCTGGTGCAACAGATAGGCAACTATGGACAAGTCTCCAATACCCAAAGGAATATGCAAATTGAACATATACATTGCCATAGTACTCCTCATACTTCCTCTTTTCCATGGAATATCTGACGAAAGAGCTGAAAATCCCTGTTGACATGCACCCAACTATGGTGAATCAAACTAAACCCATTAAGCAAGTAACAAAGAAATGCACATTCAATAGCTCAAAAAGATTGAAACTTTAGACATGGGTAATCTTCCTAAACAAACCCTATTACAGCACTACTCTATCTGTTAAATTTTGCTTCTCAATATAAGAGCGCAAAACAACTTAGGCTACATTTTAATCCAAAATAGAATATAACTTTTTATATTAATAGAAATGGCAAAGAATAAATAATTGATAAAAGATAAATGATTTAAGAAGCAAATGAACCTCAGTGGCTTTATTATCAGTAATCTGGTTTTTGATGCAACAACACCGGAGAGAAGAATTGAAGCTAAGACTATTGGACTTAGCTATAAATGAGAAATGGAGAAGCATTGGCTGTTGAATTGGCGGTTTGTTGAAGTTTGTAGGAAATTTGGCTGGTAGAGCACTCACCACCACTGACTTCTGCGCCACCATCATCTCCCGTTTCCTCCTTTTTTTAGTTTTTATTGTTATAATCACAATCGGCTCGCATGCTTGTTTTGCTCATGGGCCATTTTTTTATTGGGCCTTCTATTGTGTTGGGAACCATGCTTGTGTTCGTTGGAAGTGTTTTCCAAGTGGATTTATGAGCATCACATGCAAGATATAAAATTCTAATACCATTCAACTAAAGCTTATTAATTATATTAGATGTTAGCTAACCTAAGTTAATTAATAATTAATTACTTAGTTAGCTCATACAATTACATGTTAGCTTAAGCCTTTCTCAGCTGTTGTATATAAAAATTACCTCTGTCTATTCCAGAACCAATCAATGAAGAAAGTGATCAACAAAGGAGTAAAAGCATGCAGGCAGAATAGATTGGAAATTAAAGAATTATATTCCAACCTTGTGCTACTAATAGTAAATTCACAATACTTAAAAAATATTCATTAATTAAGTGCATTTTCAATGTGATTCAAATTACATTATGGCTGCACCTATCATTATTTTTAATTAAAATGCAGAACTTCAATAAATATTAGCAATTTAAAAATTTTGGTTTTAATTTATTTTTCAATATAACACTGCTATTTTTGAAAATTAACATCACTATATATATATATATAGAATCACAGCTTTCTTAAAGCCCTATTATGGAAGGTTTTGTACTTTTATATGGTGTATTCTCCAAAAAAATTGTCCCATTAATGGTATGCACGACAAGCTGTTAATCATATGAATATTTTTATATCTTGTACTGTAAATTTCTTATTTAGTGTTTATCTTTTAATTGTAGTAATTATCATAATTATATGTTTGATTATAGACTTAATTATATGTTTAATTATAGGCTTGATTATTGATCTAATTATAGGCTTGTATACAAGGAAAGTAGGTTTATATATAAGGTTGATTATCTGCCTTTATCATATATACATATTTTCTAAAATTCTTCAAACTCTTTTTTTCTTCTCATTATTTACATGGTATCAGAGCCTCCCTTGTGTCCTCTGGTCATGGATTCGATCCACGGAATCCTCAAAGAGGTACCGAGTCCCTGCCTAGTGAAAGATAAGCTGCGGGGCATGGTGGATTGGGTCTATAACTATGGCATAAGGAGATCTTTGGGCATCTATCCATAAGTCCGAGCTTTTGTAGAATTGTTTATCTTTGATCCAATATGGCTCTTGTTCCTCTCTCTTCATTGTCTTCTTCCTCATCTAATTCGTTCATCAATTTTTCTTCTTGCTCCTCTATTAAATTGAATTT
>CATIWR010361156.1:0-54642 GCA_949677035.1 Omphalea diandra
CATCACCAACTCTTTCAGAGTATCCTTGACATTCTCAAGAGCTCCAATATCATCAAAAGTAACTCCAATGTCACTAGGTGGAATAACATCAGCCAAAAGCCTTTTCTCAAACTCATTTTCTGTTACAACATCCTAATTGTGCCAAAATAACCAGTTAGAAGATCAGAACATTAAACACGCCAAAAAGAGATATCAGGAAAGTTGGTTATTGGAACTACTTTAAAGAACCTTAATGCATACATAAACTTGCAAAGAGACATCTAAAAGCAAGAATGTTTGAGAATCACCTTGAGCGACTTCTTCAGGCTTTTAGATTCATTCTGGATGGCCTGAAGGATTCCAATCCCATACTGGATGCTGCCAGAATCACACAATCGCAATATAACTGTGTAGTCTATCTGATATATAATGATTCAGATGAAAATCCAAAAATATTACCAGATGAACCATCAATTACCTCTCACAAGACAAAACAAGTCTTCCATCAGCATCAGCTTCAGGATTCTGCATTAGATGATGGCTTAGAGCCCATCCGACCACCTTCTCTGCACCTGCAACAAAGCAAGATTTTTTGTAGTAGAATATCGGAAAAGCAAAATATCAAAATACAAGCAATACATACCTTCATTTGTGAGTGTCTGGTCTTTGATGCATAATGTCTCAAGTCCCTCACATTCCATCCCACTCCTACTCAGAACCTATTATAGGAAACAACAAACAATAACAGCTGCATCCCAAAATGCCACATTTTTAACCACACATCAATCGCAATGTTTGTCATAGTTCATCATGATCCACAGAATTTTAAAGTATTGACATACACTACAAATAACAAATGTTTATTTAACTTTTAGCATGTTAAAAATAAAAAAGCAATACCGACTTATATAATTCGATTACGTAGAGTTTCAAACATACAGCATAAACATTTACTGCTTTTTATTTTGCTCCTCATGACCAAGGAATTTCTTTCTCAAACATAGCATCCTTTCAACATAACCATGACTTTTTTTGCAACAAACACCTACTGGATTTAGCCATCACAGTGGTTGCACGAGAGAGCCTCCAAATTTTTCTCAAAGCAATAATATCAGTTTCCCAGATATAGAGGTAGAAGGAGAAGGAAAAGTTTCAAAAAATAAGGACTATGTTCGAAGATATAGACCTCATCTCTTTTGAAAAGAGCAGTAATTAGCACTTAAAAGCCTTAAAGTCATATTATTTGGCATGTGCCAAGCACAAGGCTCCAAAGTGATTGCCTATTTCTCAATAGTTATTCAGAAATATTTTGGCAACCATTATCGATCAGTCTAAATGCACCTTATGAGAGTGAATATTAGATTGGAAAGAATTCCCTCCAAAACAGTATGGCCATTTCTGAACAACCATAACTACAAATGAAAAAGGATCAGGATGGCATAAACCTTAAGATTAGGGACCATTTATGTGTGTCACCAAAATGTTTGCGGTTGCAGAAGCAAATAAACAAGACACAGATAATAATAAAACCAAGGATTACACATTAAAAAAAAAACTAAATTATATTAAACAAATTAAGCCAAACAACCAATAAATGATGTAACAAAAAAATGATGCTGCAAAATCAAAGAGCAGGGAAGATCTCTCACAGCACGCAGGTGATTCATATTCCCCTTCATTTTGAGGGTTTCCGCATCTCGATCCAATTGATGCTTCCAAGATGATAAAAGCGCCTCATCCTGCAACAATTTATAAGCTTCTGTAATATGTTATACACCAGAGATAGTAGTAATAGTAGTATGGAATCCATTACACAGACCTGTGGCATATGAATAACCACTTTGTTTGGGAAAAGTTTAGTCATAATTTTTGCTGCCTTTGGCACTTCTTTCCCTCTGTCATGAAGTCTTCCAAAACTATCCTGAGAAAAATGAAAGGCAACAAAATCATGCATTAGAATCGCAACAACATGCATCAGCCACAGGAAAGGTGTCACACCCATGCATATAGGCGCAAACACATACAGAAATAAAAAGAAAGTATGTTCTTTCAGCTTTCTGTTTCTGCAACACATATAACAATCTAAAGCACATTGGAAGAAATAGACCCACTGAAATAGATGATAATGTATAAGGAACTATAATGGCTGTTAAAGGCAGAAAGTGCATTTGATTGCAATGCATCATAGTTTTCACCAATATCAAATTAAATATATTCTAGCAACACGTTCTTCACAATAGACAAGCGATGGAATGAAACAAATTCCTAGAAGGTACATAATCTGTGTTGGACAAGGAAGGCTTTTGCATTCACGTATGCTAGCGTAAAAACATGCTATGAAGATTACAGTATTTTTTTTGTTTACATAATCAACACTAACACAAATATATTAGAGAGAGAAATAAAAGAGCAACAGTAAAAATCAAGCAATTTGAATTAATAAAGATAAAAAAGAATTCCTACAATGGTTTATGCGAAGAAACACCCAAAAACCTCCACTTTTTTCTTGCCACATGCCATCAAAAACACAGAAGAAAAGAGGAGGTGGCAATTTCCTCTCTCCACATAATCACCATCTAGACAATGAATTTTTAACAAAAGCATTCAAAATAACCTTGTTTTTAAAAAAAGGGAGAGGGGGGGAATTATTCAGAAGTCTCAGAAATAATTGTTAACCAAAAAGACAAAATGGGGAAGACAAATGGGTATTATGCACACATATATGCGCTTGCAGATACACGCAGAAAGAGAGAGAGTCACTACCGGAAAAGAAAAATCAAGAAGAGCAGTTTGATTGCTACCAAATTTTGTGAAAAGAAGACCTCCAGGATGTGACTGCAAGAAGAGATACAATTCAAATAGATTACTCATCAACTTTTAAAGTGAGAATATAAATCTCCAACATGAAGCCAAAAGCAAATATTTAAGTGCAAGACACGGGATCAGTATTTTAGTCTTCTACTCCCACACTTCAATCACAAAAATTAATAATAAATAAGGGCAAAAATCCCTTTAATTAAAGTCAAATTTTGACTATTTGTAATAAGAAGATAAGATCATATGCCTTGTTAAGCTTGGGAAAATAAATGTAGCTCAGAGGAATAAGGCTCAGCCGAGTCATATTCATGCAACAATTCATTATATCATTTGAGATAATCCCATTTGACTTTCTATTGTAACATGCAACTAGATTAAAATGAAGCTTGACCAATTGTGCTAGATGGTACCAAAGTCATCAGTATAGAATTACAGAAAGATATATCAATATAGAATTAAAAAAAGATACAAGTTAACCGTTCAGCATAAAAGTACATCAGTAAATAAAATGCAAAAAGACACTGAGACTCCCTCATTTAATCTTATAACAAAAAGTTACCTTTTCCTTACGGGTGTCAGTTTGTGTGTATGAAGCAATAGCTACCACATTATCAGGAAGCTTTTCAAGTCTGCTTTTAAATGTAGAACACGTATCAGGATTTCCTGCAATTGATTTCTCTGCATCTTTCATGAACAATATGAAAGGAGAATTTCTGCTCTCATTGTGTACAGCCTGATTGAACATTTAAGATAGGTATAAGATGACACTGAAGTGGAAAACAACACAAATCCAAATCAGAAAACATCATGTTAATTAAAGTATCACTACCTCAAACAATGTGTTGATTAATAATTTGTCCAAATCTTCCACGTTATCCAAACGAAGATCAGTAACTAGAGAAAGAGAGAAAGATACCTTCAGTGAGTTGGGGTGGAAAAAGTTTGAGGAAGAACAAATAAATAGGAATCATTGATCAAGTCAATTCACGTGAGAATATTCACAGCCTAGTACACTTACCATTGCAAAAGTATCCATGACCTGTCTCACAAAGACCTCCAAGATCAACCCCATCAGGTATGGGTTTATCAAACCTTACCCCAATTTTTGATAAAGGATTGTCCTCAAAAACTAGTACGACCTTCCCACGAATCCCATTAGGTGGGCCCCTACATATTAAATTCACATGCATTGGAGTAAACATAACAATGTCAAAGGGAGCAAAATGAAATGGAACAGGCAAGACAGAAAATTTCTCTAGTCCAAACCCTCACAAGGGACAGCTCCGGAAATAGCATTATGCTCTGAATAATATGGTTTCTAAGCCCAGTTATTGGCATTTCACCAGAACAATGCCATTGGCATAATTTGGCAATTTTCAAACACAAGCATCATACCTAATCTGAATGGCTCAAAAAAGCAAATACATAAATTCATGATCATTTATCCTCTCGAACAGGGGGCTATATTTTGCAATCATCAATTAGCATTTGGATAAGTCAATCATTCTTCAACCATAGAAGCTTGCTCCATGCTTTTAGTCCATCTCCTAATTATGTTTAGTTATTATACCAAGTATTCATAAATAAATGCAGTTCACTTTTGTTTATCTAGATAGAGCAAATTCTCTCTGTTTCCCAACATTTTCTAACATTTACGAGCATATCTAATTCTGTAAAACTGAAGTGAGATTTGCAGGATATTCCAGTTGAGCATGATTGTATGAATTTCCCATTTGATTCAAAAAGAGAAGAGGGGAAAAACTCTCAATCATGTATAAAGTGGTTGATGCAGTTGACATGTTCATGTTTAATATGAGCCAATTCAGAATTTAGATCACATGAAAACACCAATTATTTGCTGCTGTTAGTTCATAGAAAATACAAAGTTTCAGCACCCATTAGAAACTAATAAAAAAAAGTGATTGAGTTAATGTAATGTAAACATCACTGTTCTCAAGTTCAAGAAACCCCCCCAAAAAATGTAGAAGCTTAAAGTCATAAGTGAACTCTTGGCCATGAGAAATATACCTCGATGGTGATGCTGTTGGATATAAGCCACCAGAAATATTCCTTACTCTGTCACCTGCAAGAACATATGTATAGTTAACTTGCTAACTTAGAATCCAAGAAAACTGAATAAAACTAGATATTGCAATAAAATTGGAATAGCAAATGAAGGAGGCCAACCATACCTATTTTAAACAAAAGATTCCTAGATGTCCCAGAAAAAGAGGGTACAGCATCAGCATCCATCTTTGGTTGAGATTCCTGACCAGAGGTAGAAGGCACATTGGACAAGCTGGGTGTGTCTGCTTCAACACCTGGTGGATTCGTGCTCTTTGGTATGTCTGCAACTACAGGACTTTGTTTAGAACAAGTGCAGAATTTTTCTGCATTAAATCCATCCTTCAAAAGCTCAGCTTCTTTTGAAGACAAACCCTACATGTTTTAATTGGTGATTCAACTACTAGTTAGTTACATCACATAGATAACAAAGTTCTATCAGAGTCTAGATAGAAAATTTTTAGCTTACACCCAGAAAAGAATGAGTATCAAATACGAGCAATTTAGCACCAAAATATTTAGCAAGCGCCTTGGCCAACATCTCCTGATAAATCTCAGAACCTGTAAATAAGATTGAGAATTAAAAACATTTCAAGTGTTCATTTGAATTCATGGGAGTTAATCCATATAGACTTCAAGAAATCAGAAACCAAAAAAAAAAAAAAAAAACACCTGCAGGACCAGAAAGCAAAATCCGTGGATTAACTGTTGTAAGTTCTGCAGTATACTTCACATGTTCATTGTGCCTCAGGTGTATAAATGCAGCTGCAATCAGTACATTTTTTGTGTTCTCGCTGCAAGAACAAAGACTTATATATAAGTTCATAAATCACTTATGCACTGCGAATGCTAAAATTATCACTACACATCTTCAAATTATCTAAGATAAATGTGAAATTACATTGTGCCCAAGATTGCCCATAATTATAAATCAAGGCAGATTTTTTAACAATGACAACCTCATCTATTTTTTCTTATATATCTTGAAGTTATTATCTTGCATCCAAGTAAAAGATCATATACTATCTAATACCAAAAGAACAATATTAAACAAATATCCACAAAGCACTCATTAATTAAAATGAGAAGAATATTAGTCAATTGAACATTAATACAGAATCCACTAGTCCTAAAATAATCCTTTTCATAGTTACATGTAACAAAAGTAAAGTAGCATAAAAATTTTCATATTACAATAAAAAGATTATAATAAATTAGTTTATGGGAATAGATAGATATCAAGTTGGATTAAAACTTAGAAAATCGCATAGATTTTAATAAGTGATTCAAAATATTGTGTAAAAGTAAATGCAATTTTATTAAAACAATAAAACTTAATCCTTATGGAATAATATTATCAAAAGGAGTTAGGGATTTTAAAGATAAAATAAATTTTCTAGGAATGTTTGTATTTAACTATTATGATAGTTTAGAGTGTGTTGCAAATAAAAAGTTATCCTAACTTGTAATTTTGAGCAAACCCAGATAATTTAGGTGTAAACTACCCAAAATAAGAACATGAATTGATAAAACCAAAAAGGAATACACCACACCCATGCTATGCTGCTAAAAGGTCCTAAGTGCCCGAGACATGAAAACAAAGAGATAGTAAGGAGGCTCATGTGAAGTTTTACCTTAAAATCTAGCAATGAAGAGAATCATTCAAATCTCAGCTGGACTATCATCAATAATATGAAAAGGAACATTAGACATGATCAGAGCAAAATCATACCTCAAATAGTATGGGAAATCATCAAATGAAACTTCTATATTTTTGCCATCAAGAATTCCCGCACGAATATCTTCTTTGAATACGGCACACCGCAACGACATACCCGACGTTGATGCCAGTTGTGAATCCCTCCATTCGTTCCTTTCTTCCAATACCTGTTTACAGATACTTTTGCTCAATTTTTTTTTACAATTAGTTGATCGTGCTAACATCCTGAAGAAAGGCCTTATCAAATCATTCACCCCAGAGAGTTTTACATTGCCTGCCTCTATGCCAGCATCCTGGTTGCAATCAAGAGGAAGGTTCTTGCCAACTGCTCCAGTATCTGCCACTTTGTCGCTCCCCACATTTGGAGTTGAATTGATTTCCAAGCCATCAAGCTCAACTTCTGTACCATCATGGATGACAGAATGGGCAGGCACCTCTATCCCTTCAGGGGATTTACCAGGAGTCTGACTTGGACCCTTATAACGTGATATATCCTGCCTCAGGCTTGAAAGAGATGCCAATATTGATGCCCCAGCAACAGCTGAAGGATCGCCCGCCCTCCTTTCAAGTTGAAAAAATTTTCCCAGACTACCCTGGACCTCCGCACCCTTAACTGCTACCTCAGTCATGAGTTGCTGGAAAATCTAAGTTCACAAAGGTTAAGGAAATTTGCACAGTAACGAACATAGGTCTTCACAGACAAGTGCAAGCAAAAGAATAACATGGGAAAGAACGCTAGGTAACTTCAACAATCCATAAAAAAGAGATAGCCAGATAGATGAGATGCACAACAACAAGAAGAAAGGATACATAGGCATGATTCCCGAGCAGACCAAAAACCACCTCATCTCCTGAATGGAGTACACGAAAAGAATTCTTTTTGACTACTTCCCCATTTACTTGCACTGATCCCTTGCTTCCCGCACTTTCTAGGATAGCTCCAGCACCTCCCTCACGCTGATCATGTCCACAAACAGTGAGTACTCAAACTGCATATACATATTAAGGAGTTCACCTCCAGAAGAACTAACAAAATAAATAACCGACACTCCCGTGTAATTCCTAACTGGAAAAAACTGACTCAAATATATGATTTAGTCTCAGTCCTTATGCTAAAAAATGCTATTACAAAAGCTTAAAGTTAGTACCTGTGTGTGTTTGATCTTGCACAGTACCCCACTAATCGTCAGATCCTTCAATGGGAAATTGCAAGTCTTGCTTGAACCAATTGTGAAACTTGGTGTGCATATCGGCACACTTGGGTTCTACACATGAATAATGCAGAATTATTAAAATTATGAAAAGAACAAACGTTAGGCAATCATTGTAATAAAAATAAAAACTTTTCAACAAGCACTCTCATCAACTCAATACTCTAATGCAACAATTCAATGAATCTTTTGCTCCATTCTCTCATTACGTGAATTAAACAATTAGATTGCTCATAAGCACCTGTGCAGACTGTGACAGAAGCTTACACCAAGGAGCTGATGTTTCAAAAATTGGATTTTGCTTACGATACATACTGCTCCATGCTGAAAGTGAACTCCCCTTATCCAGTACAACAGGCGTAGAACCTTCAAACACCATTCCATCAAAATAACACTTCAAAATATTTAAAAAAAAAACAAAAGAAACAGACACTTTTCTAACAGAATCAATCATTAAAACTCTTAACAACTCAAAATCACCTACCTTCAGCGATCGGCTGGACCATAGCCGCAGCAGGCGCCGCCTCAACCTTCCCCGAACTCACAGCCTCCCCACCGACGTCCCCAGCCATCGGAACATCACCAGGTCCACATTCCACAGGATCCACGCCGGCAGGAGAACACAATTCCTTGGAATTCTCCATCGCCGCCATCGATTTCTCCGCAGTTCCGCCAGTCTCACCCTGAAATTCGAACAAATCATGAGAATTAACACCAAGATTTATCAAGAAATGAATACGTTGAAGAACAAGCACCAAAAAGAAAAGTAAAAATGAACAAAAAAAGAAAAAGAAAGAATTCAAGTGATTTTCTTTGTCCTCTTTCCACCTTTTGACGCTTCGGCGACGGGGGCTTATCCTCCGACGACGAAGATCTCTTGGTATTATTGTTACCGGAGAGAGATCCACTTCTTCTGGTTGAAACCATGTCTCTGGTTTCGGTTCTTTCTTTTGTTTCTTTTCTCTGTCGCTCTCTCTCTGTCTGTGTCTTCCTCTGCTCTGTCTCTTTATATATTTTTTTCTTCAATACACATAAGCTTGGATGGATATATTATATATTCTAGCCCCATTTTATTATTTTTTAATGATATTTTTTTATGTGTTATTGCCGCAAAACCATTTTTTTAATATTTAATTAAAGTTTCTGAGGTCTGGTTGGTGCACGAAAATTTGATGCCCCAAGGCGTGGCCTTTATAGTGTAAGATTGAGGTGAGCAAAAACTGGATCAAACCGAAAAAATTCATCGAATTGAGTTGATTCGATTAGGTTAGATTTGATCTTTTAATAAAATTGATTTATTCAATTATAATTTTTAAAAAATTTGATTTTCACTTCGATTTTTTAGATAGAAAACTGAAAAAATTAAATTAATTGAACTAATAAATAAATCAAACTAATTTGAATCGAACCAAATTTAAATTACATGTAATTCAATTGAAACAAATTAAATTAAATCAAACTTTTATAAGATTTATTCGGTTCAATTTATAAACACATAAAATTTGATTTAATCGATTTAATTAATTTAATTTTTTCAAATTTCTGATTTAATTTAATTATAAATATAAAAATTTTAATTTATTAAAATTTAATAAAAAAAATGAACTCAACTATCTGTTTGCTCACCCATAGTATAAGATAGTGACTTCATTGTTGTTGGCTATACATTTCTATTACCACCACTAGGCCATTCAGATTCTCTTATCAACCCCTGCATTATGCAAAAACGTGTGCGCGTGTGTATATATATATATATATATAAAGTGATTATATAAAATATTAAAATAATATTATATATTTTATGAATTATTTATTATATTTTTATTAATAATTTATTTAAAATAATTATATATTAATAAAATAATATTTAAATATTTAAAATCATACTAATACAATATTATAATATAATATTATATAAAATATTATAATATCCACCTAAATTTTATAATAAGATTTCATTTTTATATGCAAAATATGATGTTCGGTTGATTTAATTTTTGATCTCTCCAGTAAATTTCTGTAGGAAAAAAAAATATCTCTAATGAATAGTTAATATAACTTGGCATAGCTAAGACAAAGCATTTAGTCAATTTGATTTAAATTAAATTTAATAAATTAAAATTAGATAAATCTAATTACATAAAATTAAATCAAAATGAATGAAATATTATATAAAATCAAATCAAAATTTAAGAATTTGATTCAATTAGTTCAATTTTCAATCTAATTTGAAACTTGAATTAGTCATGCTCTATTTAAAAAATATATCTTTTCAAGTTACAATAATTTTCATTTGTCGTTTGTTTTTTTAAGAATAAACATAAATAAAATGAAATAAAATTATTAAAAAATGGTAAATAAGAAATATTATTTCATTGAATCTGACCAATTATCAATCTTTTTTATCATATCCAGCAGAATCAAAAATTTCAGTCCAAGCTCTTTCCTCAATTAATCATTATTATTATTATTTCATATCAATTTTCTATTTAATATAGTTTTAAATATAGATGGTGTCGCCTTGTTATCCCCTTATAGCATTTCTTTTTTCATCATCTTCTTCGATTCTGCGAAGTGCAAACCATATCAAAACATTAAATTTTAATAATTCCACGAGGATGTGAATAGATATGGATTATATTAAATTAAGTATATTTAAAGTTTATTTTAAGTAAAATGCTTTAAAATATATGAGGACGCCATTAAGTTACAAGAAAAATATATTCTTATACTATAAATTGATTTATTTAGTTTTTAATTATATCAATTCAAGTAAAAATTTATAAAATTTCAACAAAAATCAAATAGAACAAATGAATAATTAAATTAAATAATTTAAAATTTATCAATTCCGTATATTAATTTAATATTGACCAATTTTTACTCACCTCTAACTACTAAACTAGACAGCTATATAACGTATGATTATATGCTTTTAGTTTTTACTCTAATAATTTTGTTTTATCAAACATAATATATACATAATAATCATTATAAAAATTAGTATGCATTTGTATACATAAACTAATCACATATATCATTACAAATATCTAGATATTATAAATACAATATTTTCAATATCTTCGATAATCAAATTTGTGACTTTGTTTTTTATTATCTCAATGTCTCATGTTATATATTTTTTATGTTTGTTTTACGAAAAATAACTTATACGAAGAAAATATTTTTTGAGAAAATATTTTATAAGTAACATATTTTTCAGTGTTTGGACCACACTATAAAATATATTAATTTCTATTTTGATTTATAATATTATAATCAAATTTAGTAATAAATATTTTATATTTAGACTATTTATCATTTAAGATAAGAAAAATTTATTAAAAATGAAATTTTTTATGAGTCTCGCATATCACGGGCGACTATTGTCAATCAATGATAATCGGTGACAGATATCAGTAGTTAAGGATGACTGATAATATATATATATATATATATATATATATATATATATTATTTTATTTAAATGAGTTTGTTAAAGTTTAGAAAATTACTTTTTATTTTCAAAATGGAAAGTCATTTTTCTGAAAATTGGCTTAATTTTCCCATTGAACAGAAAAATATTTTTCATTAACTAATTTTCTAGATGCACCAAATAGAGAAAAATGTTTTCCTACCAAACATTTTCCATGAAACCAATGAATTATTAATAGGTCATTTGCAAAGCTTATAGTCAAATTATTTTTTAAGAGAATTTATAATATTAACACATATTCTAACATTTGAAAAAGTTATCATAAACTTCAAATTTTAATACCAACATATAAAAGGTAGTATATTAACATAATTGACAACTCAACAAGTTATTATATTACCATTTCTTTAAGAAATTAGAGAATGTTTTCGATTTCTTGGATCTAGATATATGATTCCTTTTGGTATTAAATTTATTTTTACTTTGAAAATTGTGTTTGACTTTTTTAAAATTATTTTTTAAAAAAAAATATATTGATTCAGCTAAAATAATGGGTTAAAAAAGTTAAAAATCTAAATTTTCTAATTTTTTTTAGGGCAAGCATAAATTGACCGAAATCAAATAAATCAATTGAATGAATTGATCGGTTTGATTTTATGTTAAAAGTTAGTTTCAATTTAATTATGTGTATAAAAATTAAACAAACCGAATTACTCAAACATCAATCTAAATTATAGAAACTTACACTAAATTGATCTAAAATACACGTGATTTTATCTAAATTAAACGTAATCAAATTAGAAATTTACGAATTTAGTTATATTTGTAATATATAATTTTGGATTATTCAAATCAATTTATTCATTTTGTTAAAGATTAATTTGGTTCAATTTTGAAAATATATAATATGATTAATTTGATTTTAATAAAATTGAAATCAAATAAATAAAATGACCAAATACATATTTACACTCTAATATCATAAAAGTAGTTTGCAAAATGCAATCCAATTCAAATACCTAACAACACTATATTTATTAATTTAAGCCTGCTGAATTTATGTGAATGGTCAAAGTTATACTGTACAATTAAATAATTACTCAATTCAAAGTTATATTATAAAATTAAACAATTACTCGTCATTGTAAATGAATATGTATTCTAAATTTTTAATTTTAAAGGCACACTTCAAACCCAATAATTAAAGACCTTATGATAAATAAATTTTTTCAATCACTTGTATTTTTTAAATGATAGATAACATCTAAAATTAGGTGAATCTTTTTCAGTATCACTCTTTGATAAAAAATTGTGCCAACGAATAAGAGCTTAATTTGACATTTATGTCATTAATCGTGTCTCATTTGAGAGCCTGAATTTAACCAATAAGTGTTAATGAAAAAATTTACTCAATTTAGAATGCTATCTGTTATTTAAAAGTATTAAATGATAATGTGGAAATTCAAAAAAAAATTATTTATCATAAGCTGTTTTAATTATTAATAGAAAATTAACACCAACGCAAAGGAAAAATTCTTTTTCCCCCTTTTGTGTTTGATTACATATTAGAACTTTTACGTTGAAACGTGAATGAGATGAGACTCATGAGGCTGTCCTTTGCATGCCAAGCAACTAACATCGAGTATTATCGTTAAGTGGTTAAGATTAGTCGTCATTATATGCACGTGGGATGTGGATTGTTGCTAACCTACTCGTGTGAAAAAGCAAATACCCCTTTTTAATATCCCGGCTAGCAGAGAGCGGCAGTGCTAGTCAATTCGATGGTGTCGATTCTTCGAGAGCTCAATTTGATTTTTTGGTCAACAATATTCTTTGCGGTCCAATTTCCGTCGTGCTGTCAGGGAATAGGGCAAGAGGAGCACGGCCCCTCTTCTGATCTTATACGATAGCACGTCTTTGAAGATTTTCACAAAATACGAGAATTTCTAAGTTTGGTGTTAGCGGGATTACCCGCAAGCCGCCGTCAGCGGTCCATGTACACGAATGCCTCAGAGTTTGGGTGACCAAAAAATATGTTCTATTAACATAAGGCTCGTTTGGTTTATAAAATTAAGCTTAAATTTGTAATTAAGTTATAAAATTATATTTTTAATATTTAGTAGTCCACTAAGAATTAAAATTTTGAATTTCATACTAATTCAATAAATTTTAAAATATTAAACTCAAACTAATTTTCTAATTATGATTTATACTCTAAGAATACTCTACTTAATAAAATATTCATAATCTAAATATTATAATTTAGAGGTAATTGGTTTCGGTTTTTGACTAATTATTTAGAATCAGATTGAAAATCAGTTATTTGAAAAATGAAGAGATCGATACCGAATTGAAATAAAAAAAAATATCGATCTCGAATTAAACCGACTTTTAGTTTGATCCAATTCAGTTATTCAAATATTTTGAAATTTTTCTTAAAAAATTAAATTTATTAAAAATAGAGTTTATATATATATATATATATATTATGAATAATGGTTATGATCGGTTATCAAACTGGATTATGAATTATTATTACAGTTTGGATCAATTTAATTTTTTTTATTCTTTTTTATTTTGGTAATTTTTCATTTCAGTTCAGTATATCTAAAACTCATGCTTGTGCCTACTATAATTAAAATTTTAACTCAATTTCAATTTTGATAGAATTGAAATTGAACTTAGAATTCTAAATTCCAATTCTCAATTCTGTCATCCAAATGGATAAATTTTCTATCAAAAAGAAAGATAATTTTAATTTATAGAAAAAAATGCATATCTAATGTTTGGATGCTCAAAAAATATTAAATAAAATTAATTTGGAGGAAAAAAAAAAAAAGTATAGCCAAGGCTTGGATGCTCACGATACATGGTACGCGCATGTGTGGAAAAAATGTGGCAACTTGTCTACAAACTAGATTGATGGAATGGAAATGGATATGCCTTTGACTAAGGATTGAAAACATATAGTAAGTACTCACATATTCACATTACCATATAGTACATATTCACATTACTATACGTGGGGCTGGACGTTATTGGCGAAGACCGAAGATATCTACTGAATCAAATCGATTTTCATTCATTCGGTTTGGTTTAAATATAATTTTAATTTAGTTTGATTTTTATAATTTGATTGATTTAGTTTAATTTTTAAATAATACATTTGAATTCAATAAAATCAATCAAATTTATTTAAAATTAAATTAAATTGAACTTATATTAAATCAAATCAATATAATTGAATTATATTTAAAAGCCATTATTTACATTAAAAAAATATAAACATATATTATTTATATTATGAAATTTATATTATATTAAAAATTATAAATTTTATTTTTAAAAAATATTCAATTTAAATTGAATTGAATCATAATTAAATTGAATTAAATCAGTTCAATTCAATTTATATTTTTTAAAAATTATACTTTTAAATTTTATCAATTTAATTCAATTCCATTTGTGTTGAATTGAATGCCCATCTCTAACCAAAGCCATTAATTGAAATAAATTCCCAACTTAAAAATATATTTTCCTTTAATGAAAGCCAGGGACCAATATTCAAGGAACCAAGCCTATACATGTATTAGAAAATAAAGTGCATTAAAAAAGCCAAATTTAGTCCAAAGATGGTTATAATCATTATCTTGAAAATTAGATGAGATCGATGGGTGTAAAAATGGTCACAATCATTATCTTGAAAATCATATTGAATTACTTGGTTAGATTGAAAATAAAATCAGTAAGAAAATGAAAAGCTATGATTTGTTTTGAAAGGATTGAGATTGATTTGCATAAATGAAAAAGTTAACAATGATGGAGAGAAAAAATTACGGTTTTGGTTGGTATAAGAGAATTAGAGAAAGTCTAAAAGTCGACAGTAACAATGAATAATTGGAGTTATTTGTTATATTGATATGGTGGAGGAGGAAGGGGTTTGAAGATCTAAAAGCCATAGATTAAAAGAGTCATGGATTAACTGTGTTTTAGGACCCATTTGAGATAACTGATAAATATAATTGATAACTGTTGATGAATAATAACTGATAAATGTAGCTGATAGCTGTTAATGAATAATGATTTGATATTAAGTGTTTGATAAATTTTATTTAGTTATTGTTGTTAGTTCGTAAAATGACTAATAAAGATATAATTTTAATATTTTATATATTAAATTAAATAAATAAAAATAATATATAGCAAATAATATATTCTTCACATATCTTAATAAGATAATATTTAAAAACTTAGGATATTACAATTATCATTTTGTATTTATGAAATTTTAATAATTATTTTTATTAATATTAATTATCATATGTTAATATATTTTTATTAATTAAATATCATATATATAATTTTTTATAAAATTTGTATGTAATAATTTTTTATAAAATTTATATATGATAATTAAAAATATATTATTTTATATAAAATAATTAAAAATAGAGTAACAATTTTTAAATAAAATGATATTTTTGTCTTATATTAACTATAAACCGTTGAGGTTGAAAAACAACTTCAAATATAATAAAATTTTAACAGCAATTGATTGACATATTAATCAACTATTAATTGTTTTTAATTTTTACCAAATATTATTTTTATCAACTGATGAGTGTCAATCAATTAGCAGCTGCGCCTATCAACTATACTAAATACTCCTTTAATTTAGCGGTAAATTAATTCTATTTAGAAATAAAAGTCAAAATTTGAATTTCACTAACGTAATTCCCTTTTCCAATACTAAAAAGAATGATAATATTGAAAACGAGATAAATTAAAAAGGAAAATAAATTCATAATCAAATGGAAATACATGGGGTTTTCTATGTAATAGATATTATTATCATATTTACTCTTTGATTATAATCTATAATCTTCACGACGGTACAGTAAAAAAACAAAAAAAAAAAAGCCAAACTAACTAATGACACATGTAACATAATGATCATTCCAATAGGCGATAACAACCTGCCAAGTATTTTTAGACAAACATCGTTTCAATATTTAATTGCGAACGATTAAAAATAACAGTAAATGACATTTTTTACACTAAAAATCTAGCTTTTTTTTAGAGAAAAAAAATCCAGCTTTTGAACCCAAATTTTATATGTATATAGAAAAAGAATGAAAATCATAGATATTCAAAATAAAAATATTATTAATAAATTCTTTATACTAGTTTTTTTTTTTTTGCAATTGCATTTATTATTTTATTACTTAAAAATATGATTATATAATATCTTAAAATAAATTTTCTTACTTTTTTGAAGAAATAAAATTTTTTACTGATTATGCAGTGTAAATATTTATATAAGTAACTAACAATTTGTCTAAAATAAATAATTTTGTATTATTTAAGAATGTGCATTAAAATAAAATGAGGAGTTTTTCGCCGCCAACCATTGTGTTGCGTCTCAACGAAACGGGCCCTAGAATGCCGTACTATTGCACCGAGGAATGGGCTCAAGGCCGAACTGGAAAAGGAGGGGGAAAAAAAAACACTATTATAGATAGATGCGCCTCACCAAGCTGGCAAACCCTAGACCTCGCTTGGGCTGCAACTTTCAGGGTGCCATATATCTCAATACTCGTTGCTCCTAGTATTGACTCTCTGATTTTGTGCTGTTCGGTGCCTGTTAACTTAACTAGTCTATGCTATTTTTTCAGTTTATTTTTTATTTTTTATATTGAGTTTGATGACTACTATTCTTTTGACCGATTTGTGGAATTAAGTATTAGTGGACCTTGGGAATAATTTTGATGATGAAATTGTACGTGGAATTTATTGCTTTAACGAGGGTTTTTTTTTTTTTTTTTTGTTTGCCTTTAGGAACAAACCACGCAAATAGTTAGCGATGGCAGTCGCATTCTATGATCTTGGCTCAGATGCTGGCCTCAAGAAACTCGATGATTACCTTTTTACCCGCAGTTACATCACTGGGTAAGTTTCAGACTGTTGATTATTGTCTT
This sequence comes from Omphalea diandra, assembly GCA_949677035.1. Lineage (NCBI taxonomy): Eukaryota > Viridiplantae > Streptophyta > Magnoliopsida > Malpighiales > Euphorbiaceae > Omphalea > Omphalea diandra. Next base: position 17,206 of record CATIWR010361156.1, read on the forward strand.
AAAGTGGCTCTCGAAGATATGCATTAGATAAAGTTAATTATTGCTTTTTTACTCAGATTAAGTGATTTACTGGGCTGAGTGTGTCTTTGTAGTTTTTCGTTGATAATTATTTTTGCTTGTTTTGTCTTTTCTTTTTAGTTACCAAGCTTCAAAAGATGATGTTACAGTGTTTGTCGCTCTGCCTAAGGCACCATCATCTCAATATGTGAATGTGTCTCGGTGGTACAGCCATATTGATGCTCTCCTAAGGATCTCGTAAGTTGTCATGACTTGCTTTTGTGTTTCTTTGCACTGAAAATTTTCTTCGTATTATGTGTTTCCCTTGTTATTAGAATAGTATGATCTGCGATCATGTTTGAATGTACTTTGGCTTCTATTTTAGTGGCGTATCATCAGAAGGGTCAGAAGTCACTGTTGAGGGTTCTGCTTCTATGACAGAAGAGGCCATTGCAACTCCTCCAGCTGCTGATTCAAAGGCAAGCATTGTTTTTCTTTCCTTTATGATGGTTGTTCATGAATTAATGTTTGGCTATCTGTTTGATCTGATTGGAATAATTTTTCTTGCAAGCTGACTTATTTATTTTAAAGGTCTAATCTTTTTATTGTTTATAGCAAGTTAGGACTGTCAGAGAATTGTAGTCGTGTCTCAATTGTTATCTTTCCTTTCTCTCACTGTGGAAAATTTAATTGGTTTATATTGTGTAAAACATGGTTTTCAGGCTGCTGCTTCTGCTGCTGAGGATGATGATGTGGATTTGTTTGGCGAAGAGACAGAAGAGGAAAAGAAGGCTGCAGAAGAACGTGCAGCTGCTGTCAAGGCTTCTTCCAAAAAGAAAGAGTGTAAGTGTCTCGTAGTTTGCTGATTGTGTATTAGTCAAGTTTTTATTTTGTTTCCTGAAGCATCTTCTGGAAGTGGTTCTTGACAACTTTGGTTGATGTTATTCTTTGTATATGTTAGTGGAGTTGACATCCTTTGTGTTGCTTTTGAACCCTCTAATCTGTTATAAAGCTGGTAATAAAAGTTTGCTTACCAAATTTCTTGTGTTTTCTTTACAGCTGGAAAGTCATCTGTTCTGTTGGACGTCAAACCATGGGATGATGAGACTGACATGAAAAAGCTTGAGGAAGCAGTTAGAAGCATTCAAATGGAAGGTTTGCTTTGGGGAGCATGTAAGTTATAATTACCTTATTGGTGGTCTGGTGGCTATTAATGTTGAGTGAATTCTTGCCAAGGGCATGGATTTTTGCATTAATTCCATTTCTCTAGAAATCTGGCTCTCGCAACATAAATAAAGGTACGATATTTGATATAATGTACAGACAATAGCCTATCATCGTGCTTATCTAGGTATTGGCCTCATAGCTTATGATCCAAACCCCCCTCCCTCCCTCTCTCCATTTGCTCATGAACTAAAGCAGTAGAATCTATTAATGCTTATCAATTATTTTGGCTTCATGATGCATTCTAGTATATATATTTTACATGAATGATATTTCATCTATTGGAAAGAAGGAAAATAGATATTATGGGTTATGTACTTGTCCTAACATACAAATTGATTTACAGCCAAGCTTGTACCAGTTGGATATGGCATAAAGAAATTGCAGATCATGCTAACAATTGTTGATGATTTGGTGTCTGTGGACAATCTCATTGAGGAACATCTGACTGTTGAACCAATTAATGAGTATGTTCAGAGTTGTGATATTGTGGCCTTCAACAAGATATGTAAGTAAAGCTTAAGATTTTCTTTGGTAGTTGTTCATGTCTTATTTATACAACAATTAAATGCATGAGAAAATCACAAATTTTTTCATGAATTTATTATCATAATAATTGATTTAATATCTTTCATGTATTAATATATGTGTTCCTGATTCTTGTTGCAGAATTTGAGAATCTTTTTCACTAGGACTAAGTGCGGTGGAGGTGTTTTTTTAGTGAAGATCTTAGTGCAAGGAAATTACCTTTTTCTAGGATCTTGTCTAATTTTTGGTACACAAAAACCTTATCTATACGTTGTTTCCTTATTGTGGATTTATGGCCTGGCCAAGAAGTGATTCTGTTGTAGCCTGTTTGGAAAACAACAAATTTCTCTATCTATATTCAGATCAAGCTTATTGGTTATGCGTGCTTCAAAATTGTTGTATATTTCTTTATCGGGAATCACAAGCATGGATGTTGAATGGTACAATAGTTCGTTAGACCATTTTAACTGTTCCAAGTTTTTAGTGGAATGGGATTGGTTTCTTCCAATCAATTTGTATATGATCATGTTTGATGTTTGCATAATCAAATGATAGCTTGATGTGGTTTGAGTTGGATGGTAGATTAGTGAAGGTCTAGGTAGTACGGAATTGAGAAACGCAAAAACAGATAGAGATGATATTTTTCAAAAATGTAGAAAATGAGATAAGGGCGAAGGATGTAAATGAAAACAAAAAGAATATTATAATTTTTTATATGTATACATTTATAATAAATATTGAAGTAAATAATTATTAAATCATATTAAAACTATTTTATCAAATATGGAAATGTATAGAGAAATGTTTTCAAATAGAACGAAGATGTCTGTGAGTCCGGAAGTGGTGGTAAAAGTTCAATTTTAAAAATGGTAATATGGTACGCTTTCCTCGATAGTACCTTCTGTCGCAGTAGTTTCCGTTATTGTCGCTAGCTCCTTTGTATTGCGATTTGAAGGCACAAGATGTTCCAGGAGTGGCAACTCAATTCGAATTTCTGTGGAGCTTTAGTTTTGGCAGAATCTGGGTGAAGGGTGTACTCTTCGCTTTTGTTCAGAGAGGGAGAGTGGAAATTTCTCAGCTTTTATTGTTAGGTAAATTTTAATAATATTTTCAAATAATGTTATTTAATTTAATGATTGATAATAACTTTGATTTAATTCGATAATATTTTATTTTATTTAATCTAATAGTAAATAATAATTTTTAATTAATATAATAGTAAATTATTAATTACGACATTATAATGTAATCACGTAAACGATATTGTAATTTTCATATTATTATTATTCTTATCTTATTCTATATTAAATTAATAAAAATTTATTTTTTTCAACTCCTTGTAGGTTGTGAACGTTAAAGGTGTTCATTGTTTGATTTAAATTGCCAAATCAAATTAAAATAAATTACTTTTGACAATTTAATTTGGTTTGAAAAATAAAAAAATTTTAAATTTTGATATGATTTGTGATTTTTAACAGGTTGAATTAAATTATAAGCTGTATTTTATTTATATGGATGTTTTTAGTTGATATTTTTAATATTTTTATAATTTTTGAGAGTTTAGTTTTATGATCAATATAATTATTTATATATTTGATGAATAATATTTTGGTATAAATTTTTAGACTTCAATTTAATTTTTATGTAATTTTATTATGATTATAATTAGATTATTAAATTGTGTTCATGTAAAAAGTTAAAAAAATGAAATTAAACTTTAATATTTCAATTTGATTTAATTTGAATTTTTACATAATTAGTTTGATTTAATTTAAAATATAAACTAAATTTTATTAATGTAATTTTCTATTTATTCTAAATTTCATCAAATAAAAACGTGCATACCCGAATAAACATTGTGATTCACCTTGTTGTGTGTGAATTGCACCCATTGCTTTTTCTACATGTCATCCCTATAATCTCCAAACAAATATGGAAGGAGCGGAAATTATTATCTCATATATTTCCTATTTTATCTTTTATTTAAGTCATGGGTAGGTAGAAAAAAATGGACAAAATTATAAATTTATAAAAATGCCTTTAATACACCATTTTGTAGTTGCTTCACTTTTTCCAAACAAAATAGAGAAAGAAAATTTTCCTTATTTTTTTTCTCACTTTTTCTATTCAAATTTTGTGTTCAAACATGGTATTATTTTTCTTTTTTATTTTGTTTCATCGCTTATTTTCCCTCATTCCAAACATAGCATTAGAAATGACAAACAACAGAGAAATAACTCTCAATACAAATAATTTTTTTTTATATTCATTCTTGTAGGATTGTTCGTCTTGCTTGGTTAATCTAATTTTAATTATTTTTTATAAATTTAATTACATTATATGATAAATAAAAATATTATATATTAACATATAAATATGAAACATATAGTTATATACAAAAAAATGCATATTTATTTAAAATATTTTATATATGTATGCGTGCATGTGTCTTTGAATTTCCGCACAATTGAAGGAGATAAAAAGTATACCATTATATAAGAAAAAAAGAATTTTCTATTTTACAAAATAAATTTATGCAAAAAGCATTCTTCATTTTGTTATCATTTTCAATTTCACTAATTTCACATTTTAACTCAAATTCTAAACACAGTCAATGAGTATAATACATTCTGTGTGGTTTAGGGTTAAAAATAAATAAATAAAACAAGTGATCCCACCTCAAAACCGTATCCTTTAACAAAATTTAAAGGACAAGGCTAAGGCTTTCTAACATTAGAGCATGTTTAGCATCACTACTATAAATATCTGATTTTTTTAATTATATTATTAATTTAATTTAACAAATTTTAATAAAATCTGTAAATATTAATTATTTTAAAAATATTTTTTTCACAAAAATTTATATTTAAAAAAACTACAACTGATTTTTTTTAAAAAAAAATCTCTTAATTTTTTATTTCCGTCCCAAACTTACGAGCTGGACAAACTCACAGCAGATTGAAAAGAGTGAGCAGTTAGAGGGGCAAGGATTTGTGTTGAAGGAAGAGAGAGATGCCGAAGAGAACAACGCACACGTACTCGAGCGAGGACGCAGCTCCAGATGGTCCAAACTCCGATCTCTTCGTCTATTACTGCAAGCATTGTGGCTCTCACGTCCTTATTACTGGTTCTCTCTTTCTCTTTCTCTCCCCTTCCATACCCTATTCTGTTTCTATATCTTAATCAAAGTACTCTATATTCGATTTTGTCTTTTTATGTTGAGCAATTGTTATTAATGAGCGACTATGTCAATTTCTAATTGATGAACTATATCATTGGGAGATGGAAGGACCATAAAATCTCTTCTTTCGTGAGTAATTAAAGTTAAAAGATAAAATCTTTCATTTTATTATTGGTTTAAATCGATTATTAACTCAACTTGGAGGTATTGTGCGCTGTTCAGTCTTATTAAGGAAATTATAGAAACTGACTTGGTTTGGAATAGACCCTGTTCTGTTCTGGAATTGAACTTGTTGCGGAACCGGTGAATGAACTTTAATTTTGAATTCAAGAAGATATTTAGAATTGTAATAGCTAATAAGATATGTTGAAGTTAAACAGGTACAGAGAGAAAAAAAAAAGGAGGACTCGGGTTGATTCAACATCTAAATAGTTTCCCATTTTTTGCTAGTGCAATTTTCTATAAAAGAAACCTTTGAACGTCTCATGTATTATTGTTTTGTCAGAACACTTTTGATCAAAGGAACATTATAATTTTAGTCCATTCAAGCTAAATTGTTGCATGACATGTATCAATTCCCTCGTTTCTGTTTAATTCACATGTTTACTATCTTCAAAAGAGGTTCGATTTAGTTGATTCATATGATTTTGATACATACATTATTGATTGGGAAATGCACATCGACACTCACAGAACCTTGGCTTTTTAACCCTAAAACAATGAGAAAAGATTCAGCGGCTGTGTATCTTTATGAAGATCCAACCTACATCAAGTAGAATGAAGGAAATTGATACTTGTTTGTGTTGAATATTTCTTGTGAACAAGAGGAATATAATTGCGCATCCATTATTTAGTTGCTTTATGATTTCTATACTTTATAAAGAAAAACATTACTGCTATATCTTGACTATGTCATTGTTCTGTACTAAAGTATATTTGTTCTAAGATACCCAGTTGCAGAAAATGCCAAAAAGGAAGACTGACAAAGCATATGTTTTGGACAAGAGGAAGAATCTAGCAAGGTTGAACGTTAATGAGGCTGGAAAAGTTCTCTTAAAACGGTATTTTTAGTTATCCTCAATAAGGTCTAATGCATTCTGGTTGTATCTTTTTTTCTTCTTTTTTCCCGGGGGAAGGGAGGATGGTGCATCAGAGGATATACTTTTTTTTTCCTCTGTTATCCTCTTCTGTGACTGAACATATTTTATATTTCTTACAAATAGTATATTTTCATGTTTCCTTCTTGTATTTTCATGTTTTTCCATATTCATTTATGGCTTACCGATACATTTTTTGGCCAAGTGTTGTTACTGCCCTTTCATGAAGAAAAATTTTTGGTTAGAATAGATGGTTATTTGGTTGGATGTGGGCGTACCGTTACTGAATAGCTTATTCTTGCGGTAGATTTGAAAAATAAGAGTAAAATAAAGCTATAAATTCAGCAGTTAGTTTGGAAAGGAAAAAGGACAAGTTTGTGGGGATGAAAAAGCTATCTTCCCCACACAGTTATTCTTGATTTCAGGGCTCCCTTGTTAATTGTTTTGAAGGGGCCCATGAAAATTCATTGTGAAATAAAACTGGCCTTTGGCCTTCAACAGTACAGGATGGTTATTGTATTCTTTTTCATTTTTTATTAGTGGAAAGATTCAAGCATATTGTGCATACTAAGACTCAAGCTGTTAACTTGTCTGTTCAATTATCATTGTTTGTCTAAGTAGTATTGTTCAATTATCATTTTTTGTCTATGATTCAGGCATATTAGCCGTTTTAAGTTTTATTTAACACCATTTCTGGAGCTGCTAAAATGGTATCAATTTGCTAGTTATTCTCTTTGTTTTACTTATTGAGAACTGAGTTATGACGTGAAGATTTGTACAAAGATCAAGTTGCTTTAGAGCTCCTATTTACAAACCTCAGTCATTCTTTTTAGGGGGGAAGGGAAATTGGAGAAGCAATTTCGTATGAACTGCATGGGCTGTGGCCTGTTTGTTTGCTATCGTGCAGAAGAAGATCTAGAAGCTGCTTCTTTCATGTATGTTGTTGATGGCGCACTTAGTACAGTAGCTGCTGAAACAAATCCTCAGGTATGAATAACTTTTTTTTAATGCTTGGAACTGTCTATCAATCATCATCCATGGTCTTGATCAGTGAGATTTTTATCACGCCTGCTCAGCATGTAACTTCTCATGCTTCTTTTTGAATGGATTCAGCCATTATTCACATAAGCAAAAGAAAGATTGTACATGTGACAGATTTTCTGATGTGCTATAGGATGCTCCTGTGCCTCCGTGTATATCACAGTTAGGAGGACTTGTTCAGGTAGCTATTGAAGTGGAAGATCGTGCACAACGCTCAGCGATAACAAGTAATGTTATTAATCCCCTTTTTACTACTTGCATCTCCTTTTTGTCTTGTGGGACTAATTGCACGAAATTAAACGGGTATCAGATCAATTTGTTGCTCCCAAGTTAGTCAGGTCCTGTTTCTGTCTTCTTCACTGGAATATGAAAATAAACCAAATTCAGTGCCTTTTCTATTGTATGGACTTGAAACTAAGTCTTGTGTATGTAGTGATACTCTTTGGCCTTGCAATCTGGGTACTTACGTATGTTATATAGGTACAGCATATTTATATACATATAATGCATGTAGTTATATTTCTTTCTGTAAAGAGGAAGAGAGGGTTGAGCCAGGAGATAATGGACTACAAGAGCCAACCTCTAGAATTTTTGTGGAAAAAACTGAGTTTAATTAGTAGGGGTTACTTTATTGCATTAGGAGAAGGCTTCTACAACGGCAATCTGTTATCCTGTATTGGCCACTGAGAAACATGAACAAAAGAATATGAGGCTGGTATTAGAAGAGCTTGATACACTTTGTAGTGTTATTTAAGGTAAAAGAAATGGCATTCTTCCTTATGTTATGCAACACCCTTATTGCTATAAAATTGATCCTTCTTTACTTCTAAAAATATGGCAGTGATAATCCATTAGAATAGAATTAATATTTTTTTCCTTGAGAGATATGGACTACAGTTTTGTTTTGTCTACAAAAAACATATATGGTGCTTACTTGCATCCATGTGTATATAATGTTTGGAGAAAACATACATGTAAACATATATATCATCTTTAAGCTGGGTATTTTTATTTTCGAAAATCATAAAACTTGAGTTGTTCTTGATTAATGAAGTTCATAATCCTTACCAGGGGTAAATGCTGATGATGTTCGAGTTACTGTTTCTGCACCTGCCGCCCGTGGAGAAGCTAACAACGAACTTTTGGAATTCATGGGCAAGGTATGCTTTCTATTTCATATTAACTTCAATGTCAATCGTACGCTACTAAAACTGAGCCCTAGTCTTGAATGATCAATTTGGAAATTCAAGGTAACGAGATTTTCTTTTCACAGGTGTTGGGATTGAGACTTAGCCAGATGACTCTTCAAAGGGGATGGAATAACAAATCAAAGCTCCTAGTTGTGAGTCAATTAAAGAATTATTTTATTGTCCAATCCCTTCCTTATGCCTGAGTGATTCTAATTCAGTGCTTACATGTTCAATTTTATGTAATTCTCTCAGAGGTAGAAATATATTTGCACTGCAGTTGTGTGAAACTTTTCCTTCATGTTGTTCAGGATGACATTAGTATGATAATATCCTTTTTGGATTTTTAACACATCTGAAATCAGCAGTTCATACTTCATATTAGTCTTGCATAGGTACACTCCATATTGCCTTGATGTTCTAAGTAACCGCAATGCAGTATAATCATTGAGTTTATAGGATTATGTCATGTTATCTTGCAGGTTGACGTAGGTCTGACTTGGTTATTGTTGATACCACTCGGTGGAAACTGGATTGAGCCAATCTAGTGCTTCTCCACGAACATAATTAACGATTATAAATTGATTGACATTTTTTGAACTCTTCTTTTGTACCGTACTGAGTTTTCCTCTGCATTGTTAATAATAAGGTTAATATTTTCAGATATATATATATATATATATATATATAGAGAGAGAGAGAGAGAGAGAGAGGTAATAGATGGTTGCAGTAATATGGTTGGCTAATACATTTTTCTTGTATCAGGTGGAGGACCTGTCTGCTAGAGAGGTATATGAGAAACTTCTGGAAGCTGTACAACCTTGAAGCTGCCTTCAGGATGCATTATTGATGAGAGGTGCATTAATGTTATTGAGTTTGATGAAATGAGTTATACGGCATACTGCTGGATTAAAATGTAAGTCTGGAGTTTGAAACAAATTGAAATGCTCGTCAAGTGTAATTGTATAATCGAATACTCATAGCGGGGAATTTTGATTGAACTTTTATCTTTAATTTATGGAAACTTAAGATGGACGTAGGCATGAACCAGTCACATTTCTTTGAAAAGAATAAAAAACAGATGGATGAATGATGGAAGTTGTGCTCGTGTTAGCTGATTGTGGTATTCTCATCCCTCAAGGGTGATCCCACATGAAATGAACGCAATTATGCTCTCTGGTGTGCATCTCGATGGAATATTAGCTTTCCTATTTACGAAAACTGCTATCTCTTAATATGGATTCCAGACTCAGTGTTACGGATATGAAAATTGCATCTCAAATGCCAAGAACAATGGCCCATGTTTTTAAGATTTGAATTTGATATGCATGCCATTTAAAGATTACCCTGTTAACTTTATCATATCACTGTGTCAATTTTATCAACAGCTGTCGCAAGTTACAACCACATCTATTAATGCATCAACTGTGCACCCAATTGAAAATCATGCACTCAAACATCATAAATGATTATGTTTATAATTTATAAGTATCATTTAAAAGCTCCGTCAACCAGTCGAGAAAATAGAAATTTAGATAGGGGCCTTGGATCCAGAGGTAGGTTAATTATTACTTTGGAAAGAGTGGCTGCATAAAATGAGTAGATAGTAGGCAGTTGCAATCAAAAGATTCTAGGTTCTGACTTGGTGATGCAGCAATGTAACATCCTACAAAAGGTACCCAACACATTATCATGAAAGGAACATATGTTAAAGGCCTAAAAGCTGTTTAAAATTTTCAGTACAGCGTCCAATTATCAGAAAACTCATGTTTCTGTCTTTTGCACCAACAACTGCAACGTGCGGGGTTCCATTTATAGCAACTGTCTAAAATTAATATAAGACCAGGGACACATCTTAAGAAACAAACAAGTAGTGTTCCAATAGAAAAGAAAAACAAAAAGGTTTGTCCAGTGCCAATTTTCAAGACCAGTTCACCGCTTGCCTTCAAGAGGAAGCTCCACTACGTAGAGCTTGAGCCTTTGGTTTCCTAGTAGCCAGATGGTTCTCAGGCTGCAAAACAACAGAATATCTATGATGAAACACCACAATGATGATCATACAGAAGATTTCATAGGTCTCCGTTCAAACAATGTGTAAAGTTAACTCATATTGATCTAAAATAAAATTTTATTCATATTCATGAATCTAAGCTCGACTGATAAACCCCAAAAACCAATTAACATGCACAACAAACCTCAATGGAACATTTAATCCAAAAGATAGAATGGGAATTCCTACATTTTGAGTTCCTTTATCCAAGTGGAACACAGAAAATTAGTACCATACCAGCTATCGTATCCACCGATATCAAACACATTTTCAAGGTAAAAAAGCAAGTGCAATGCATTACCTCTTTCTTAACAGCTTCTTCTTTTTCTGACAAAATCAACTCAATGTGGCACGGCGAGGACATATAAGCTGCCAAGAAATTACATATCAGCATTATGTGTGCATGCTTAAGCACAGTGGTTGGTGTAGGGGAAAAATGCACTCACGATTAATCCTTCCATGAGCCCTGTAAGTACGACGACGCTGTTTTTGTGCTTGATTGACTTGGATGTGAGATACGTAGAGTGAATCAACATCCAAACCTTTCACCTATAGAAGGTCTACAAATGTTAAAACGCTTACATGAGGTCTGGATGCAGTGATAACTGATAAGTGATAACCAGTGCTGATAACATTTCAAGGATAAGGAGGAATAACTACCTCTGCATTGCTTTCAGCGTTCTTGAGCAAATCAAGGATAAATTTTGCAGATTTAACAGGCCAGCGCCCTTGTCCATTTGAATGGCGGTTTTTAGCCTGTGCAGTTCGCCCAACACCACCGCAGAAACGGCGGAATGGGATAGCTTGCTTGTGTGCCATAACATCTTCCAAGTACCTTTTAGCCTTGGCCAAATGCAACTTCCGAATTGCAAAAGCAGTCTCTCTTGTGTTCTAATATAAATATAGCAGCAATGAAGCAATAAAATTTTAAGAATATAAATGAAAATCAGAGTGATGCTCCATATAAATTTAAAGACTGAACGGTACGAAAGAGACAGAGAGGACCACCAAATCTAGTGCTACAGAAGACATTGTGCTCTGTTACACACAAATTAGTTACAATATTAATCATGTACACATTACCAAAAACCAATCCTTTGGTCACTAACAGTGACTAAAAGGGTCACAATTCAAGCAAATTCACCAAATTTCTAAGGAACTGAAAGTGCCAGAGGCCCAAGCAAATGCACTCTGCATCCAACAAATATAATAGCCTTGATTAAATATATTATTAATGGTACTGCATCGCATTGACTAATCCAAGTACAAGCTTTAGATATAAGTAAGCCTACCATTAGTAGAGAAAGCCATAAAACTTAGGTCCTATGCTCAGATGTCCAACAATGCTAGCTAGCAACAGCTATGGTGGCGAACAACTAAGAGATCTAGGACATTGCAAACTAGTTACTGACAATTCCACAAACCAAATGAAGGGTCCAGTCATATACTGGCTTTTTTTAATTCTTCTCTCTCAGTACAAAGAACACAATAGACCATTCAGTGATCCACCGGGAATCAAACAATCAGTAATAGCTTTTATGAAACAAGACAGCAGGAGAACAAAAGTAAGAGCTGGGAGAGATTTAAATGTAACATCATTTACTAAATCATCAGGCAGTAAGAACACCAAGAGATGTTCTAGAACGATGTGTACACGGAGGGGATCATGTTGATATATATATATATATATATATATATATATATATATATATATTTTTTTTTTTCCCACCTTTCTTCATGGTTAACTAAGTACAATCCACTAAAAAAGCTTACCACTCAGTGTCTCACATAAACAAGTCAACCATAAGCCTCATTCTGTATGGAAAAGAAAACCCAAATAGCAGGAATTACATTGGCAAACCTAAAGGGATTAAATCAGCTGCAGACCAGTAACACAATTGCAATTTTGCACAGCATTTCATAAAAACAAATTCATCTGAGCTCTCAGTAAAGAACATAGTATCCACAGCTTCAAATGTCAGATGGAACAGAATTATTTTTATGGTATCAAACACTGTCAACAATTCCAAACTCCTGCCCAAATCTGATTACAGGAACCTTTGGTGATCTATCATTCATTCTGGTGGATTTCGGCATATGAAATGAATGATTTCAGCCAATCATGCAGATATGCTGCAAAAAGCAAAAGGCCACAAAAACATGTCCAAAACAAAGATACTAAGCAAGTCTCAACGGCTTTAGATCCTGTGATGCATATAACAGTGAAAAAATCCAAAGAATAAAACTTTACCTTAAAGTGAACTCGGAGATCAGATCCCCTGGCTTTGCATGCTGAAACATACAACACCAAACTTAGATTTCCAGTTTTTCTTTTCTCCATTGCATCAATTACAGAAAATAAGTACATTAAGAATTAACAAGAAAGGTTTTATGTATCATCTTTCACCACATAATTCCATTTTCCTATGGTTCGTCATCAAATTAACTATTATAAAGAAGAAAAAAGATTCAAAATCTAGTTTGCATACTCACACTTGGTAGGGTTGTCGGGTTCTTTTGAATACTTCACCTGAAACATAAATCAAACAAATGCCATCAGAAATCACGCACTATGAACCCAACGAAAAAACTTTATAGTCCAGAAATGGAAATTTCACTAACAACCCACCATGGCTGCACCCTCTACAATACTTCTGTTCCGTAACAGTATGTTTGGACGGGTGTTTATAATGGAATGCAATAGTTATTAATGGAATGAAAGAGATATTAATGGAAAGAAATGAATTGGTTTAGTTTGGAAAAAAAGTGTTAAATTATATTTATATTTAGGATAGTAGGAATGTAAAAGAATGATTTGAAATTAATTTTGTTTGTTTGTAGTGTAATAGAATGAAAGGTTAACTTAAAATTGATAAAAATACTCTAATACATATAAATATAGTTTTTTTTATTTTGTCATTTATCTAATTTTTAATATTAAGATAAAATTTATTGTTATTATTCAAAAATTATATTTTATTTTTATTCATAAAAAATGTGAACAATTAATTTTTTATAATTTTTATGTTATGGATTTGGAGAAGAAGATAAAATGATCTTAAATTAAGGATAAATATGTAATTTTGATACTCAATTTTTTCAAACCCATGTAAACGCTTGGGGTGTTTGCATTTTAATGGTTTGAAAGGGTTTGAGGGGTTTACCAAACCCTTTCAAACCTTTCCATTACATTTCATTCTCTCCAATCTAAATATAAAATTTTTTTCTAAATCAATTCAATCCATTTCATTCCATTATAAACATTTCATTTAAACATGGGGTAAGAGTTTAGCCTATGAGAAAACCCTAGTACCGGTGGTGGTGTTCAGGGTTCACTTCTTTTTTTGGTTTTTTTTTAAACATTGAGCTTCCACAATAAAATAGCCCATATCTTTTGTACAGAAGATATGGGCCTGAGCCCATTTCATTGTTAATTTGACCTAGTCCAGAAGGTACCCGATCATATGCGTGTATCCTGAACCTACGCCCACCACACACATCCTCATCATTTCACTTAAAATCCAACCCTTGCCAACACTTATATCTATACACTCTAGCTACATTTGTACCTATAATATATTTTTACAACTTTCACACTAATTTTTGTTTTCTTTTTTATTCTATTTTATTAATTTTTCTCTTTATTATTATAATTAAAATAAATTGATATCATATTTAATTAATTCAGATTTTTATTATTATTTACTTTGATTTAATTTTAATTTTAAAATTTTTATTTTTATATAAAAATAAAAATTAAATAAGTTCAATTTTTAAAAGCAAATAAATTAATAATTTAAAAAATTACGACAAACATTAAAAATAAAATAAATATACTTATAAATTAATAACAATAAATCTTCAATAAAAAAATAGACCTAGTATAATAACAAATGTACCTAAAATAAAAAATATACCTAAAAATAAAAAATGATATATTTGTAATACACCACTAATGTACTTATAAAATAATAATAAGTACTTAAAAATATTATTATAATTATAAATTATATAATTATAATAATATAATATCATTATATATTATATTAATGCAATTATATATACTATATAAAAACACAAATTTATAAAAAAAAAAGAAAAAAGAAAATGCACAATTCTTTTCCGTCTGTTGCATTAGTCCAGGATCCACCGTATAATTTGCGGTACCCGACCGCTCGTTCGACCACGTAGAAAAAACGAGCTCCACGTAGGATAACTCTCCGAAAATTGTCATTTAAACAAGGGTTGTTTACGTCATTTAGCTACGAGAGAATAATTGACCACCGCGAAGGAGAGAAATTTCGAAATACCAGAATTGGCTCAATAAAGAATTTTTTCTTTTAAAAAAAAGTCGATCCTCGAAGCAGGGACAAAGTTTGAAATTGGAAGCGAGGCAAATGTAGGAAGCTTAGTACCATTCCCCTTTCCATTGTTCTCTTGTAAGAAATCTTGTTTTTCTTACCTCGAAATCTCTTTTCCTCCAAATTATTTTGTTAAAAATACATATTTAGGGATTGGTCTCACGCAGCCTATAGATTTTGTATTCCCCTTTGTTCGTAAAATATGTAACTACCTACTATTAATGTGTAATTGCATTTACTAGATGCTTGTTGTGTTAGTTGTTAGATATCAATTTTGCGAGTTAGACTCAGGGTTCCATTCTGACATTAGGGTTTCGAAGCTCTGTTTCGGATTGAGCTGTTTTTAGCTGAGTGAGAAAGATTGAAAGGTGTGCATTTTTTTAAAAAAGAGAGTTTTCTATGGATACCCAGAATCGGATTTCGGTGTTAGTGTTGGTTTTATGAGGGTTTTTATGTTGGTTGATATGGAAAGAATCTTTTAATTATTGAAAGTCATAGTGGTTTTTTGAGATATAGCGATAGCAATGAAAAATAATAGTAATCCTGGTAGAAGCTTAGGGGCGCCGAATGCATTTGCCAATGCTGGTGCAATGGTGCAGTCCATGCCTATGAACAGCCAGCCAACCCATCTTCTTTCACAGTCACAACCTCAAACGCTTGGTGGGTCTCACTTTCCGGGCCACTTTAAACTGAATGAACCACAATCTCAAGTGCTAGGCCACACACAATATGCGCAGGCAGCTCATGCTCACTTCCAGTCTCAGATTCAAGCAACTAATCATTCCATTGCCCACGTGCAACATGCTAATCCTAGTAATGCTGGTGTGTCATCACCTTCTGTGTCAATGACTCCTGGTACTGCAAGTGCCAAAAGGGCTAACCAGAAACCCCTTTCTAGGCCTTCAGGTGGCTCATCAAATGCTAATACAGCTTCTCCATTTAAAACCATGGAATTGACCCCAGCTGCACGAAGGAAGAAGCAGAAGCTTCCTGAGAAGCAGATACCTGACAAAGTGACTGCAATTTTGCCAGAATCTGCACTTTATACTCAGTTGCTTGAATTTGAGACCAGGATAGATGCTGCTATGGCAAGAAAGAAGATGGATATTCAAGACTCACTTAAAAGTCCTCCCTGCATTCAAAAAACACTGAGAGTATATATTTTTAACACTTTTGAGAATCAAGTGCAAGGAAGGCAAAATGATGCAGAGCCTCCTTCTTGGTCACTGAAGATAGTCGGGAGGATATTGGAAGATGGAAAAGATCCAATTCTGGCTGGAATGCCACAGAAATCATATCCAAATTTCTCATCTTACTTCAAGAAAATTACAATATACTTGGACCAGAGCCTCTATCCAGATAACCATGCAATTCTGTGGGAAAGTGTTCGATCACCTGTACTTACTGAGGGATTTGAAGTTAAGAGAAAAGGAGACAAGGAATTCACTGCAATAATTAGATTAGAAATGAATTATGTGCCAGAGAAATTCAAGCTTTCAGCTGCTTTATCAGAGGTTCTAGGAATTGAAGTCGAAACCCATTCAAGAGTTTTGATAGCAATTTGGCATTATGTTAAGTCTAGGAAGTTGCAGATCCCAAACGATCCATCCTTTTTCATGTGTGATCCCCCTCTTAAGAGATTATTTGGGGAAGAGAAGATGAAATTCGCAATTGTTTCACAGAAGATAAGCCATCATTTAACTCCTCCACAGCCTATTCATTTGGAGCATAGGATCAAACTATCAGGGAATTGCCTGGCTGGAACCAGTTATGATATTATAGTTGATGTTCCTTCTCCATTACAAAAGGATCTTGCTGCATTTTTGGCAAGCACTGAGAAGTACAAAGAAATTGATGCTTGTGACCAGTTAATATGTGATTCTATAAAGAAGATACATGAGCATCGAAGGAGGTGGGCTTTCTTTCTTGGCTTCAGTCAGTCTCCAGCACAGTTTATCAATGCTTTAATTGCCTCACAAGGTAAAGATCTAAAGCTTGTTGCTGGAGATGCTAGCCGTGCTGCTGAAAAGGAGAGTCATTCTGATTTCTACAATCAGCCATGGTGAGTTTTTTTTTTTTTTTCCAATCGTCTTTATTTTAATTTTTTATTCCCTCTTTTATAATGTAGCCATATCCTGGAAGATGACATTTTTCACTCTAATAATGGAGCTTGCCATGAAAGAAAACAAGATTGCATTGAGAAAGTATTGACAATCTTTTGTTTAATTTTTGGTTTGGAAGCTTCAGGGTTGAAGATGCTGTTATTCGTTACCTGAATCGCTAGTCTGCTGGAGGTGATGCTTCTGGAAGCAGTTGAATGAAGGATTTGTCAGTCTCAACAGGTGGCATGGTTGTCAAGATTTGTAATGACAATTCTGGTCTCTGCATCCTCGCTTTTTAGTTTGACTTCTGTAATTAGGCGGAGGAAGTTTAGTTTTTTCTTGGTAGCTTTCTGGTGAAATTATTTGTCAGCTTGTAGTGCATGATGAGAGCATTCATGTTTCATGAGAAATACAACGTATGATTTATTCTACATCTATGCTTGCTGAAAGTTTGGAATTATAGATTTGTGTTACTTGCTGTCCTTCCTTAGCATGTTATTGCATGGAATAGATATAGACTTCTGGATGTCAGTTCATTCTATGTTTAGTCATGGAGTATTTAATTTTAGTTTAGAGGGCAATAATTTAGTACTTATAAATCACCAAACATAGTTGAAGTTGAATGTAGAGACAATCCAATGTGCCTTGTATTTATGTCATGTAGAAGATATCATCCTGCCCGCAAATCTGCCCGACTAAACACGGTTTTGTCCAAACAATTTGCTCTATGATTCAACTCCTGTTTCCTGTTCTCTTTTTCCTTAGCCTGCATCCACAGTTATTCTCACCCATCAATTTCACTTTTTGAATGACGATATATTTTTGTGCTCATAGTTAAAATCAATGTTTCTGAAATCCAACCAGATTGACTAAATTTGAAATCGGAAAATTAAAAATCAGATCATGAATAGTTTAGTTAGTTCTGAATCGGTTTTTCAATATTATTTTTTATTTTTGATTGATTTCCTATTTTTTAAATAATTTAAACAGTATTTTCAAATTTTATTTATTATTAAATTAATTAAACCAAATGGATCAATCAGCTAGTAAATTTACTACAAGTCTGATTTTAAAAACATTAGGTAAAACAACATGTTTAAGTTGCCTTGTATTTGCTGGTAGTACTTTTCTCTACTTGTCTGCCCATTTGTTTCTACTAGAGTGAGCACGGATCTTGAATATATCAAACAGAATCGAAAAAAATCGAAAATATCCAAATCATACTAAACCGAATAACCAAAATATGCATTATACACAAAATATAAGACATTATATTTATATTGCTAACTTATTTTATATATATATATATATATACACACACACACTTACATATCTTAACTATAAGTTATTTATGTTCACATATATTATATATATAGTTATATATACTATATAATATATATGTATGTGTAAATATGCTTTAAGTCATGTATACGTGTAAATATGCTTTAAGTCATGTATATATGTATAAATCATTTAAAATATTTTCAAATAATATAAGATATATATACACTATATATAAGATATATATCTTTGAATAAATATCACAAGAAAAATAAAAATGATTAAAAATTAGTTAATATAATTTTTAATATTTAATTATGAAAATTATTTATCAATCAACTTTTTATATATTGATAATTTATAATTATATAATAAATATAAGTATATGAATAATTTCATAAAATATAAAACCGAAATCCAAATTGAACCAAATCAAAATTTGAAATTTAATTGAACTGAATTGAATTAATATTTAAAATTATCCATTACTGATTTTAGAGATTTATAAATAACCAATTCAAAGCTGGACTCGATCACCCCTAGTTTCGAGCCTTGTCATTTGCTTTTACTCCTTGTTCAAATTGGTATTGCTATTTCCCTTCTTTCTCAATTTTTTTTATTAAAAAAATAAAAAGATAAATAATGCGCCTGCTTTATGATATGTTGTTGAGCAGTCTGGTTTTGGTTATTTGGTTATCCACTACTGGTCGTGGTGACCTGGAACGCAATGACCATATTCCATCTTTATATCTTCCCTCCTGCAAACCACACCAGAAGCTACTTAATTGATTTCCAAATTTCGTGCTTTAGGATTATAGCCTAAGGCAGGCTGCTTGGATCCGTCCAATTTCATATAAATTATTGTCCAGCACTGTAAAATATATATATTATTCTTAAATTACATTTTATTATTGTCTACCAAAATATATGCATCGAAAGTCATCTGTGATTTAGCCAAGTGATTGGATCAATTTCCCTATCAGAAAACGTCATCTGTATATCTTAAAAAGGCTTGAACGCTTCTAGACCAAATTCCAAGTCGAGAGCAACTCCAGTTCTAATTTTCTTTTTGGGTTTTGAAAAGAGGCTGGAGAGGGACTTGAACTTGGATATTTATGTAAAAGTTGAAAGATATATGAATCGCTCATTGCGTATGCTTGTGGGTTTTGCTTCGTCATTAGTGACCTGACACATTCGAGAATCAAGAAGGCTATGATTTTCCATTTTGATAAAAAGCATTTGTCTCCATTCTCCCATTTTAGACTATTGATTGGATCATTATTGCATCCGTCCTCTTTCAGATAATTAATATGTAGAATCTGCCAAATGGTCCAGCCTTTGGACGCTGGGTTCACATGTTGCTCAACCACATGCCAAACCATTATTAAGCAATCTACCAATAATGCTGCGGATGTCACAGAGGCTCATCAGAAAGAGCTCACGTATGCTATTGTTTTGAAGTTGAACTACATCTTAATTGTCCTCCATTCCTGAGGGATTATAATTTGTCTTCATCGATTACTACTACAACAACAAATGTAGCTCTTGCCAATTTATCATTCTCTAGTCTCATCCTCTTCTCTATATCTCTTTTTTGTATCTTTTTTAAAAATCTTTCATCCACTGCGCACCATAATGATGGGTTTCAGCTAATAGCCTTCAAGCTTACGTTCTGTTCTGTGAGATATATTAATTGATCATCTAGTTTAGAATTGGCTTCAGGAACCCTATATCAGCTTTAGAACTATGGTTATATGTGTATTTAGTATATAAGGGTACTGTGCTGTCCTTCAAAGTCTTTATCATATAACTGATCATCATGGCCAGCTTCAGACCAAGCATGCATCTCGTGAAATGCTTTCACCAATTCAGAATGGTTGCTGTATAATAATACCTTTCAATAGGGTTTTCAGTGTTTGGTCAGTTAATAACGTGCCACCGCTTTTTTAAAGCTATAAAACCTTGTGACCCAATAATCACCTCATATGCATATGTCCACATTTCAATTTCCACGAAAGGTCCGGGAATCATGGATACTTTATCATATATTTGTGCGAGAAATTTTAGCAAAAAGACACAAACTTTTGCCATTTCTTGGAATATTCTGCTCACCTAATTGATTGAAGCAAATTTTATATGTATGTAGCCATTAAGGCCTAATTTGAATGTTTTTGGTTTTTTCTAAATGATAACTACCTTAAGACCTAAGTTATGCATTATTTATAGGCTTACTAGTCTTGAACTTTTGTTCGCAATTGACGCTATTTTAGCTCGCTACCACCTTTAACGGGAACATAGAACATTAGAATATTCTACTTACGTCATAATATTAAAAAATTCCTCTTTTGGAAAGTAGTTCTAGTTAAATATAAGATTTCATCACCTCCCCATCAAATTTGAGAGAAAGATAAGTTTTTAAGATGAGTTTGATGACTAGATTTTCCATGTTTATATCACTATAACTTCTTTGATAAAGTCATATGAAGTTGGAATAAACAATATGGTTTATTAAGGGTTTAAGAAATTAAAAATGAAGAGAAAATAAGTTAAATTAATAGTCTCTTTGTTCTTTAATATATATTGTTTAAAATTTTTACAGATGGATTAAAGAGTTTTAGCTCTTTACACTCCTTTTAGAGTTTCTTGAACTCTTCTAGGTTTTAAATGAGTGCAAATAAATTTTATTAAGAGTTTCAGCTATTTGCATTCTTATAGGAAGTATAAAAAAAAAACTCAAAAATGAGCGCAAATAGAGGGAACAAATTAAATATTGTATTTATTAGGTGTTACTACATAAATAAAAAATTATATTACCTTTAATTAATTATATGCATAAATTATTGTGCCCCTCTCAAAGGAAATAATTATTGTAGAGAAAAAATGGTAAAATTAAAAAAAAGTAATTAATATTTATAAAAAGTTGTAAAACATTATATATTAAGGATTAAAGTGACATATATTAAAGAACATATAGAGTATATGGTTTGTCAAAAATTTTTGTTGGTCAGAGCATGCAATCTTAATTATCAACTTTTGAAACTTCAATGTTGACGTTTTTCCAATAAAATGCAACAACCAAATGATCTGGTAATAATCAAATCCTAATCAATACCGTGATGGAAATTCATGGATTACGATCTTTCTAGCATGCTTAAAAAGTTGCATGTGTATGGATGTTTTTCAAAATTGAGATTCCATAAATTAGTTGCCTAGTTATAGGTAAGTCATAAGAAATTAAAGTGAAACCTATACCTCTAAAAACCAATGTAATTCATCATGTATTTGACATTGTTGTTTGAGTTAGATTCTAAAAAATGCTTTCATATTGAAAATGTAAAGTAGAGTTAAGCTCCGTTAATTTATTCATAGGAAATATTTTTAAATAAAATATTTTCTGAAAAATATATTTTAGTGTTTGGGATATATTATAAAAATATTAATTTTTTTTTATTTATAAGATTACAACAAAATTTAGACTATAAATACCTTATAGTTATATTATTTATTGCTTAATATATGGAAAAATACATTAAAATGAAAATTTTTACAGGTTTTATCAATCTCTGATAATCACTATCAATTGATAGCAATTAGCGATGGATGTTAGTAATTAAGGATGACAAATAATAATAAATATATGTAATTATATAATTTATTTTCTATTTGGATGAGTTTGTTAAAATTCAAAAATTACATTTTTTTTTTTAAGAAAAGTGAAAGTCATGGCTTGGTTTTCCATTGATTTATGTTAACTAATTTTCATAAAATATTTCTCACAAAATAAATGAAATCTAAAGTTGGTTTTGATAATATTTTTGGCATATTCCAGTTATAAAAAAAACTACTAAATTAGCAAAATATCAATTTCAAATTGTTTTTTCTAATATATAGTTTCAACCCTAAATCAACTAGCAATCAAATTCTAATAACCTAATAGTCATACGCCTGTCTAATAGTGCAAGAAATTACAAATCCAAATTTTAGTAGCATTTGTTCCTTTTTAAATTAAGAAAAAACAGTGACTTCAATCATTTAATGATTTTTAATAAAAAAATATATATTTAATGATTATATTACTCAAAATTTATGATTTTTCTTTTATACAGGATACACTCAATAATTGCTCAATATTCTCTTTTACATCTTCTTCTCTTTTATATATATCAAGTTGGTCAATTATTTTCTTTGTTCATAGTGGATATTTTTTATTTTATCTTTTTGATTTTATTAAATAAATTTAGATTTGGCCAAATTTGAAAATTTAAAACTGATATCTAATTAATTTATGTTGTTTTAATATAAATTAATTAGTAGTAACGTCTTTTTATTTTAAAAATGATTAAATCATCTTTCATAGATATATAAATATATAGTTTTCTTAATGAAAACTTTTTATTTCTTTTAACTTTTTGAAGTTATGGAAATATAATTCAAGACGGTGAATTTCAACTTTTTCAAATGATAAAGCCATCAAGCTTGTTGAAAGACATTGAAGTGAATTTAAAAGGGTTAAGTTGCTTTGTTAATTCAATTAAAAAAATATTTACAATAAATCTCTATTATTTAAAAAAGTTATAAATTTTTGAACCTTTTGATCTACGGATGAATATATACTGTTTATTAAAAAATAAATCATTTTATTCCCTAAAAAATTGCAATACAACTCCATAAGTCATCATTCATAAAATGCTTTGTTTTATATAATGCTTTCTTAGCACATTAATCCTTTGAACTTGCGGCTAAAAGAATTACTCAAATTGCAATTAAGAATTTAATAAATAAAATATTTTTATAATAACCTTGCTAGAAGATACATATTCTCCTCCTTCATTCAAAGAAAATATTTTTGCAAGGAAATGTTATGAGGTTTTCCAGGAAAATATCAGGACTCCGCGTTTGCCCACGTATTGAGTTTTAAGCCTTCCAGATGCATGAAAGGTGCAATTCTCGTCCATTGACTAAAGCCTGGAAAGATTCTTAATCAAATTGTTTATTTCCTTCTTTTGACCATAACCTTTACTCCACCAGCCATATGAGCCGTCAACAGAGGAACACAGCACCGGTCTGATCTCGAACCGCCTCAGAACCGAAGCTGCCACATACTTCATCCGTTTCCTTACCAAGGCACACACTTGGACCCGCTTGGAAAACCGGAAACTTTTATGGACTAACTGGTTTGAGTGTCACACTGTGACCTGTTTCGGAGCTGACCGGTTGGTCGAACCACCGGTCTGGTTTAAACTCCAAGCAGTCCTTCCCCCACAGTCTATCCATTCTACCCATTAGACACGGGAAATAGGTCACTCTATCTCCCTTCCCTACAAAAGTCCCGTCCGGCAAGACATGGTCAGCGAATTCATGCTTGGAGTCCCACGCCACCGGAGGATACAACCGCATGGATTGCCATAGACTTGCTTTCAGGAAGTTCATCTCATTAAGTAGGTCAAAGTCAATGCTTCTGTCACCATTCTGGAGTAGTGATTCCACTTCTTCTACGATCATTTGTTCGGCAATTTGGTTCTTGGACAGCAACTAGAAGAGCCAAGTCATTGCTGCTGGTGTGGTGTCCCTTCCGGCCATGATGAAACTTATTACCATGTCTCTTATGACTTCTTCGTCGTGCCCAGCGGATAAAATCTTGACAAAAGATCACCGACTACTAACTTTCCTTCTCGATCATTTTCAAGAACCATTTTCTTGCTCTTGACAATTTCAATTCTATTCTATTTTTTGACAAGTTCAATTTCAATTTCAATTCTATTCTTGACAATCTCTATTCTATTTGTTTAGTGTACAAAATATACTTTTTATGTAATACACTAAACTAACTAAAGAATTATATCTAAAAGGGATATGGAGTAGGGGTGAGCAAAACTGAACCGAAACCGAAAAATCGAACCGAACCGAGTGAATTCGGTCTATTTAATTCGATTTTAAAGTAAATTCGGTTAGGTTCAGTTTAAAAAAATAAAAAAAATTCGGTTTTCAGTTCGGTTCGGTTTAAAATTGAGAAAACCGAATAAATCGAATTTGTGAGATTTTTTTTTAATTTGAGTTTAAACAACTAAAAATAAATTATTTTATATAAGATAAAAAAAAGCCTAATAACCCATTGAGCCCAAAACCGAAAACCGAACCGAACCAAATCGATTTTTTCTGATTCGGTTTACTTCGATTTATCTTAAATTTCAGTTTGGTTCGGTTTGAATTTAAACTAAATTCGGTCTATTCGATTTTCATAAATTCTGTTCGGTTTGAACCGAATCGACCGAATGCTCAGCCCTAATATAGAGTGTCTTTACATTAAAAAAAAAATGGTATAAAAGTATTAAATATTATATATCAGCACACCATTGATTTGATATATAAAATACTTATCTACATTGGGAATAACTAGGTCAGTATTTCTAGGCAAATGGATTTCCCATTTTTTAATTAAGAAATTCGGTTTTCCTTTGATTTTGAAATAAGTTATTTAAAAGAAAAAAAAATATATCTATTAATAGAACTCATACACTTTGATAATAAAATTTTTGTGCTTAAAATAAATTTTAAACTTATAAAATCATTAATAAAATTCTTTCATTATCTCAGTAAATTAATTTTTTAAACAAAAAATTAAATATTTTTAGATATAATTTTAAACAAAATTATTAAAATAAAATTTAGTTCATTTAAATGTTTTCAAAAGTTTTTACATAAAGCTTTATGGATTAAAAAGTCATATAAAAAGAAAGCTAGAAAATATAATTCTTTTTTTTTTATAATAATTTAAGATATTTTCATTCAAAAATAATGATATGATATTTACAAAAGAAACAATTTATGATCTAAACAAACAATAATAAATTGATCAATAACACTGCTAATAACTACACGTTTGGTATCGTTATAAAATTGTGGTTATATTTTGATTATAAATCTTGTTCAATAACTTTGTATCTTTATCAATTATGGAGATTTCACCACATATGGTGCTACAATGTGATGTGGAATGAACTTCATACAATGCATCAGAATAGATTTAAAAGATAATATCCAATAATATATCATGATATATTACTAAACAATCAATCTCTAACCATTCAAACTCTAAAAAAAGGATAAAAACTCCACAAGAGACAAAATAATAAATCTAAAAGTAAAACTCTAAAAAGAGAGATAAAATAAAATAAAAACTAATAAATAGAGTAAAATAATTCATTTTATTAAAAAGTAAAATGAAAAAGGGTTTGTCGCCGTTAGTATATACTGACAATAGTGTCGAAATACTAAAAGAAAAGAGTTGTTTTAAGAGAAAAAAAGATTTGGCTACAATTTTTTGAAAATAATTCGAAAAAATACATATATTTGTATGAATAGCACTCATTGCTATTTGAAAGGATTCGTATTTAATGTAGAAAGTTAAAATTTAGGATATTTTCAGATTCAATAGTAAAATATAAATATTGCTACTAATACTCCATTCGTTTCATAATATCTCTCGTTTTAGAAAAAAATTTGTATTTCAATATAATTTTTGTTCTATATTACCAATGTATTTTGTTTGTTCAAAAAAGTTGTCACAATTCAAATTTTACATTATTTAAGAAAAATATTTAATATTTTGCCAACTTATCATTTATAGTATATTTTTTCTATTTATACCTTCAATTATATTTAATGAGATTTAAAAAATACTTTTATAGTTTAGTAATTAATGAAGATAAATTAGAAAGATTACTTATAAATATCTCGATTTAATAAAAATTGGCATGCATTTTAGAACATTCCAAAAACAAATAGTGGACAACTTTTTTGGAATGGAGAGAGTAACATTAATTACTTGTATTTCAAATTTATTCCCATTATTATCTCTTCTTTCTCTTCTAATTAAATATTTTTTATTAGTGATAGTGTAGAGTTTTATTTAAAGACAATTAAAGATACATTAGTCAATATTAATTAAAATTATTTTTAATTAATTACTTTATTAATCTAAGTGCACAACTCTAAAAAAATAGATATTGTAAAATGGAAGAAGTATTACTTATATATTAATTCCTCCATCCTGAAAATATAGGCTTACTTTTTATTTTTAGCTATCTAAAATTATAAGCCACTTTCTTTTTTTAAGTGTAGTTATTTTGTTCAATTACAAATATATTCTTATTTCTATATTCCATTATTATTATATCACTCCCACTTATATCAATAAATAAACCATCAATTAATTATTATTCTTGGGCTCTTAAATTAGTATCCTTCCATATTTCTGATTAAATACTTCATTAATTGGTGATTTATTACTTATATATTAACTCTTGAACGTGGTTGGCATTTACATGAGTATTAATTTGATTCTTGCATTAAAAAAAAAATCAAATGATTATTTTTAAGATAACAATAAGGGATATTTTTGAAAAATATTAAGTAAAAATTATTATTTCAACTAAATTAACTAAAGTGAGGGAGGGAGTATGGTAAAACTAAGAATGGAGAACAAATGGAGCTCATCCTCATCGGTCCATCCATGTGCATGGCGGCAAAGGTCAACTCTCAGCCGCTTTATTATACTGAAAATATATATGTTGTTTAATTTGGGGACTTTTTGTTAAAGACGTAAAGCAAATAATAATAATAATAATAATAATAAAATGCGTAATTAAAAGGACGAAAATATGGGAACAGCATACAGATAGTTTTGTGTCGAAGAAATTACTTAAACAAATGCTTGCATTATTTATCTTTTAATTTCAATTCACATTGCTATATTACTAAATTTGGTAATAATCTTCATAATTGATGATGGAGAGTTGTTAACAGAATCATGGTTTCAAAGCTGCGATAATATATCATTATTAGCAGTATTAATAATTAATTTCATATTATTATTTTAGATTATAAAAATATTTTATTTTATAAATATTATATGACTATTTATAAATAAAAAATTTCATTATTCTAAATAATTATGACAGAAATTTAAATGTTGCAAAAAAAAAAATAGTTTGATAATAAAAAAATTATAGAGCATATATATTGCTATTTAAAAATATATTTATATTTATAAATTATAAAATTTTATTTACTCATAAAATTAATTTAGTTATTTAATAAAATTTAATAATTATTAGAAAAAAAATCAAATACTAGTTTTTTCAACATCAATTTTTAATTTATAAAACTCATTGAAAAAATAAGCAACAAAATTTCTTTTAATTAACTTTTACTCTAAATTCAATTATTGACAATAACAATTATGCATTTATATCACATTTATAAAGACTGCAAAAGCATACAAAACATGATAAACAAAAGAAATAAACTAAGAGTATGTTTCGCACACCAAAATATGAAAATAAAATAAAATTTTAATTCTATTTTTATATTTAGTATCTTTATTTATTTCAAAAATTTAAGAATGATATTTTAAAAATTTAAATTGTCTGGATATATTAAATAAAAATATTAAAAAATTAAAGCATTGATCTTAAAACTTAGGATTCTATTTTCTATTCTTTAATATAACTAAACATGCCATAATAATAATAATATTGTATATGATTCCTTATCTCCATAAAACTGCATCCATATGGGTTATTCACTATTAATAATTAGAATACATTAATAAAAAGCAATTCTCTTTACTAATATATAAGATATCTCACTCACACATGCATATTATATTATTCATAATAACAAGAATAATTTATATTTTTTTCTTTTAAATATAACTAGATTCTTTGTCATTTTAATTTTTATAGCTATTAACTACCTAATATAATAATAAACAAGTATTTTTTTTTTCTCTTGGATTTAAACCGCTCACATCAATTGATAAACTCCTTATTGTCTTAAATAAAAGCCAAAAAAAATTTTCCATAATATTTCTATTCATGAAATTAACCCTCATCAAAATATCACATAAATAGAAATCTAATTCCAATTAAAAATAACGATAGAATAAAAAAATCTGCACTACATGAAAAATAATGTCATCTATAAGAATATTTCTAGCATAATCACATATAAACAATTAATTGCTTGTATGCATAGTAATTAAATAATACCACCAGATATTTAAAGTACTATACACATGCATATTAGTTAAATAATATCACCAGATATTAATACACATAATATTAATTAATTGTTCATGAGCATAGTATTCATAATATTTTCATGAATAGTTTACATAAAAATAATATTTTTCTAAACAAAAAAGGAAAATAGCTTTTTCATATTCTACTAGGAACTAACACCAAATATGCGTAGTTTATATCTTTATTTAAAAAATACCTTATACAACAATAAAAATTGCGCTGAATATTATTAAATTTGTGATGATATATTTGTTGTCACAAAATAATTTTTTAGCAACAATAAATTTTGTGACTTTATAATTAGGACAACTCCACTTCTTGGCGCAAAAAATATAATCAGTTACAATAGCTAATGATACTAAATTAAAAAATTTATCAATTATAATAACTCTAGCCACAATTTTTATTTCATATAACCATATTTTGATAGAAAAATAATTTATTATTAATTTTAATGAAATTTTCATCTTATTATCATTGTCAATAATGCCTTGCTTTTGAAAATAAAAATAATAATAATAACGAGAGAATTAATTGGCATTATTATATCCCTTAAAGGAATTGACATAATATAAAACAAATATTTTCTTTATTATTTTTATTAAATAAGAAATACAATATTTACATATCCTTGCATAGTTGAAAAGAAAATCATAAAGCTAATATATATATAAACAGTTGGTGGTGCTTCTTATCCCTTGCTTTTGTGCCATAAGCTACTTGTGCAAATATATATATATATATATAAGTTTACATCTTTTGCCTAAAAAGTTATGATGCATGAAAATTCTTAAGGAGAAGTGTTTTCACGTTTTCAAAACGTTTTCTTTTAAGAAATTCATTAAAATTTATTTGAAATGTTTTGAATATGTTTCTGTAATTTTAAAAAATTAAGAAACACGTTTCTATTTTAAAAATTCATTTCTTTTTTGTTATTATTAAATCGTTTATATTTACTTTTTAAATCGTTAATTGATTATTATCATCTCATTTATTTTTTATAATTAATATTAATTTAGATAATTATCTTTAATATTATTTTTATATGATCTCATAATTAGTTGTCTCAATATTTATTATATATAAGAAAATTTTGATTTAAACATGTTCTATTTTTTTTGTAATTACATATTTTTTCATATTTCATTTTTTATATTTTTAAAAAATATTATTTTTTCGCATTTATTTTTATATTTTTTATTTCTGTATTTTTCATTTTCGTTTTCATTCTATTTATCTGAATAGTTAAAAAAGAAAAATCTTTCCAAAATTAATCAGTTTTGTCGTTACTCGTCCCAAGTAAGTGGCAGTAAGCCACTTGTCTCTATCTTCATCCGTTTCAATGTTTGACAGTTTATATGAAGGATACGGCGCCGTTATGTAAAAGTAGAAACCGCCATAAAAGCCAATGTCAACGAGGCTGAGGAGTTTGGCAAGTTGAAGAGGGCGAGGTCAAAATGGTACCAAGTAGACTGCTAGTGCACCGACCTCTACCACAATCCATGCTTTCAATAAGCAAATGGAATTTTGATTTTACTATCTATATTGGGTTTTCTTTTTTCTCACCCATGAAATACACCATCGATCATGTCAATAACTGATGATTAATTCATTAGCTCTTTAAGGTTGCAGAAATGGTAAAGTCCACCTGTTTCTGAGAAAAGGACGATGCATGTGGGCATGATCAAAGCGTGCTCCTTATCATTGAATTGCCAGAATTTTATAATTAAACGGAGAGAGAGATGGAGAAATCAAAGATACCGAGAAGAGTTTTAATTTAAGGAGGTCACCCACTTAATTCATCCCTCCATTTCTAACTTGTGCTCTGTTTTATTACGGCTGAGAAGAAGCCAGTTGATGATATGTGAATTGTACTGTGCCTTGCCAATGTCCAATCTGCTATGAGCTCCGGACCTCATTTCCAAGATTGCGAATCCTACCTACGCCATCTTCCATCTATCATTTCATTTACCTCAAATTATTCATTCTCCTTCTCATACTTATCTCCATTTTTGAGATTTCACATCACTATATACTAGTTCTTAAATGGACTGTAATGCAATTTAAAGTGGAATATTTATGTAGCTACTAGTCTGAGCTTATAACATAATTGCTAATATAGCATTAAGAAATTATCCAATTATTTTTCCAGGTGATGATGTCTCATATAGTTCTCCAGGTGGTCACTCCTATCATGATTCTCTAGTTTCTAACTTCTTTCTTCATCCAAAACAAAAAAATCTTTGATAGTTCTCCAAGCCGTGATATCTAAGGGGGAGCAAAAATCAGAATGGACTGAAAAAATTGACTAAATAAACTTAATGCAGTCTATTTGTTTTGGTTCTTCAACAAAAATCAATTCAGTTTTCATTTGAAAAATTTTCTATTTTTGATTTTGGTTCGGTTTTTTATACAAAACACCGAAAAAATCAAAAATAATTTCAATCGAACTATATTTAAAATATATGTAATTTAATAAAATTAAATCAAATCAAAACAAATTTTATAGGTTTAATTTGATTTATATATCTGTAAAATTTAGTTTAATCGATTTGATTTATTCAATTTTTTAAAAATTTAATTTGGTTCAATTTAAAGGTATAAAATTCTTTGTCAAAAAAAGAGAAAAGTATAAATTCAATTTGACGGATTTTAGTAAAAAATCAAACCAATTGTTTGCACACTCAAGTGATATTTATGGTGATTTTTTTTAAATGATAATCTTAAGAATTCGTCTAAATAATTAAGAGAATTTTGTTCAATCTTTTTTTGTTTTTCAGATTTGATTTTTACTATTAATATTGAGATTAATAAATATCATTAAACACATCAAACTGATGTGGGAATGAACTCTTAAAATTGTTGAAGAATAAACATAATCTCGATTACGGCGACTTAACTCAAGTAGCAAAAATATCAGAAAAATACATTAAAAAACTTTTTTTAAATATTTCTACAACACGATTTTTTTAGATAGATTTTTCGGACATATTTTAAAGCTTATTCATTAGAAAATCGTTCTCCATCAATCTCAACGACCAACTAGATATTGGAGAACCGAGGAATAATAACAAAAATATAGAAAATTGAAATTTTGCAAACGAAAAAGAAAATCTAATGTTATTATTATTATTATTATTATTTAAAAGGGAAAGACGAATGCACATATAATTAACCCAGCCGCATCTTAAAACATCAATGAAAGAGCGACAACTTAATCAAAGGCACAAGGGCAATTCTCAACAGCCTAAACAAAGCGGAAAACTGCTAAATAATTTAGTCTCATCAAAAGGGCACAATTGTCGAGAGCCATTTTTCCCTGGTAGTGCAAACCCATTCTAACCTTGTAAATTCATGCTCAGAGGTTTGATAATAGCGTTCAGTATTTAAAATTAAAATTTTAAGCATTTGGTTTTCAGTTTGTTAATAATTTTATTTATCAATTATTAAAAAATTTCAGTTTAATTAAAATTCTCTTAAAATAATAAATCAAAATTTTTAACTTAAAATTCTCTTAACAATTCAATCATCAGCTACTAAAATAATTTTTATTAATATTAATATGACTTATATACCTTTAATAAATCAATAAATTTTCCTTTAAAAAATTTATATAATATCTATTTAATAATTATAATTATTAAATTAATTAATTAAATTCAACTTTTAATTTTCAATTCATATCAAATAATTATATAATTAAAAAATTTTTATCATTTAAATCAATCAATATTTAAAATTTCATTTTTAAATTTTCAATACTTAATTTTTAATTTTAATATTTTCAGTTTTATCAAATGTCACCGTATAAAGAATGTCACCGAGCATGATCGGCCTTAACGAACACAGCTTTTCTTCAATGCAAAAACTGAAGAGAACCCCCAACCTCAAACCCAATTGCCTCATTCCATTGGAGATGCACCTGACCATCATACTGAAAATTTGATCGCCGAGTCAGGGCCTAGGTTCATTTCTGCACGGTTCTTTCGATTAGCCAACATGAGTTTTCCCAGAGTACAAGGCATCAATTGCAAACTTACTTTTTGTGTTACACGTTAAGTACGCTGAGTCACTTGCAGGTGAGTTTTTAATCTTTCTTCACCAGAATTGCCATTCAAAACTTATTCAACAATTTTTGCTTGAAAAGGCCAAACACATCTGCCAATAAAATTCCCAATGCATGTGGTGACAAATTCCAAGTTGTTTTGGCACACCCAGAATTTGTACACAACCATCTAGTTACTAATGCTGGGGAAATACACCATAGCATAAGATAAAGCACTTTCATTTCCTAAAAAATAAAAGCACTAAATTCTCCTAATTTTCTCAACAACATTTTCCCCATTTTGGTCATTTGACTTGATTCCTAAGCTACAAAGAAGACAACAAAAACACCTGATTCTTTGCGCAGGATGTATATACCGAGGGCTGCATTTTTTATCCTCCCACTTCTGAATCATTCACCATTTACATTTCTCAACCTTGCAACCAGCTCATCCTGCAAATGTGATGCAATGAATTAGTGAAGGCAGACGCAGAATGAGAATTCTAATTCTGAAATTTGTAATGAATCTGATAAAGCTGGTCCGAGGACAGCATTCTGCTAATGTAAATGGGTGCCCAAAACTAATGTCATATGAGTTGTCTGTATACGTACCTTCTTTCCTTTGAGTGAAAGGCCCTGCTCCTTTAGAAGAGCACGGAGCCTTTCTACTGTCAAACTGTACAAGTCCCTATCAGATGTGCGGCTATCAGATCCCTCTGCATTCTCAAAAGTATTTGAAACTCAAAGCAATGATAGACGCACAAGAACCATTATTTTGAATAGAAGCTGCAGATAAATTATGTCCAATACATAAAACAGATTGCTTAGATTTAGAACAGTTGAGATTACTGAAGAAAAGTGATTTAATCAGAAAAATCCCGTCCTACTGTTTCTTGTCAATTATTTTGTCAAGACCCTCTTCAACCCTTATTTTTTTCATTAATCAGCATGTCATTGTCATTTTCTGAAGCCTCAATGGCCAATTTTCACTCCAAACAAAGCAAGGATGTTTGATTCATGCTGGATATGGTAAACAAAACAAGGATGACTGATTCCCGCTGGATATAGTAAAGCATTCTTAGAGATTAAAATGTGGATTTATATTGCCTAGAAGCAATGGGTATGTTGAGGCCAAAGTTACAAGAAAGCACCCAATTTGCAGAGAAAGTATGCATCACATGAAGATTCTTCTCATGGGGAAAAAAAAGGAAATAAAGTTGTCAGCTGGTTCAGTAGTGAGAAGGGGAAAATGATGTACAAATGATTTTTTTTTTCCATCAAATATTTGAAAATATTTCAATGTTCAACAATACACATATGTACCAAATGGAATGGCTACAAATGCAAACAAAGACCACAAAACTCACCTTGTCTAGAACCAATTTGACTATTGCTTCTCTTAGCTGAAGTACTACCATCCTGAACCCTTTCTGGAGCACTGGAAATATAACAGCAACACACATCAAAGTGATTAATATTCATGAGTAAGCAGGACTGTGTCAACAAAGGATGTCAGAAGAAAATAAAAAAGAACAAAATATTCTAAGTAAGGTGGAGGCAATACCGCTTTCGAGAACCCTCAGCTGTAGCTATCCCCTTCACATCCTTTGAACTAGAATCACCCTTTTGTTTCTTAAGCTGCAGCGATCTAATCAATATGTTTGTTTGATTAGTCTTTATCTGCTGGGCCTCTGGATATACAGGCAAGAGAAATAAATTCTGATTATTTAAAATGCGTTATCCCATGACAAATAGCTCTGAAAGAAAAGAAATGTAGCTATGTTACAGTTCAGTGGGAGAAAGAAAAAGAAGGGTAAGGAGGGAGATTAATGATTCTAACATTGGAAAGTAAATACAGTACAAGGCCACTGCACCACATCAAATACTCTTGAACCACAAAACATTGTGAAATACAAAGTTGAAAACAGAAGTAGACCTGGGGGCAATGTTTCATGCTCACAGATGTAGACTCGCATGCCACCCTGCATAATGAATTTTCAATATGTGAACAAAATTCACTAGAAGAGAAAGTTGAAAGATGTATCCAAGCAATTTAAAACAAGATGCAATGTCCAGTTAATTAAGTGAACTAAACCAAAGCCAGGATAAAAAATAAGGTACTACAGAATACTTTCCAATTAGACTTGCTACCTAGAAAGGAAATGAAGGAAGCACAACAAATGCTATAAAATTAAAGCTCATAAACTAGGCAAGTGTACAGCCACCAGAATAAATGTAGATGGTATATCTCTCTCTATGTATAGACCAAATTACCATAAAGGTGTCTGTAACCAAAAGAGTGAGCTAACATGGATAATTTCTGAAAAGATTGAAAATATAGCACAAGCACACTTGAGGCAGAAGATTCACATAAACAATTTATCAAAAAGAAGAGCTTAAAACACAACAATCTCATATAGGCCACTGTGCGCACACTAAGGTTGCATTATTTGAATTTGGTATTGATCACCTAATGAGGCATTCCACCTACAAGGGAAAAAAAAAAAAAAAAAAAAACCTGAAGTGATGGAGGAACTGCAATTTTTCCTCCAATTTCTTACAGCAATCATAATTGGATCCACAATTCTGGAGGAAATTGATCAAAACAACTATACTTGTCACCGAAAAAAAGAGGACAGCTATCATAATGAGATCCACATTCAATTGTTTGCAGAAAAGAATGAGAAAAGTTGTGTAGACATGCACATAAAAAACAAACAGTTATAGAAATTTTTGAAGATTTAAAGAGTAACTGAAGCAGTAATGGGACAGGATTACAAGAAGATCATTCGATTTTCACAAGTTTATTTCCTTCACAGCCTGCAATTTCTGATCTCTCAAGCTTATGATGGATTAGAGAGGATGGCATATTCTGCTAAGTTCATTTAAAATCAAATACAAACCTTACAATACAAGACCCAGCAATGACAATACAACAGTCTACTACAATGTAGGCACTGCGAGAACATTATCATCTATACGAGCTAAGGCTCACGTTCAGACATAACATTAGCACGCAACCACATACAGTATACTCTGCAGCATAAATGGTTAAAGAAACATCCCGAAAAGGATAATTTTCTTTGTCGATACATAACAATCTACCCAATTTACCACCAATTAATCTTCTTTTTTCCCCTTGAATTCATGGTAAGCTAAAAAAATAAAGATATAGCAATCTTGATTGTGCTTTCAATTGCGATGTGTAACTCCCATAATAGCTAAAAACGCACTAATGATTTGGGGGGAAAAACTGCTTATTTAACCAATATCACACTGCAATTTAATTAACTCGCTGGCAGTTAACTAGAAAAATAAAATCTTTGAAATTTCGAGAATCAGACGGATTACTAAAATAAAGCAAGAGGAAAAAATATGACAAAAAGAAATTCACCGGATTTGAAGAGAGGACGGTAGAAGATAAGAAGCCTCGAGAGGGAAGGTTAGAGAGGAATTTGGAAGCGCCGCTTGGCGTTGTATTTGAAGCGGAAGCGTGAGATGATGAAGCCTCCATGTCCATGCCGCTGATGAAACCCTCGCCAGTCGGCAGGTACACTGAATTGAATTGACAGAAAAATTAAAGACTCAACCAAAGTGGGCTATTTAAATGGGCGCCACGAATCCAGTGTGCAACTCTTGAGGTGTACATAACCTTTTATCCAAAAAAAGCGTAGATAACCGAGGGTCCAGGTAGGGTTAATCGGTTATGAATCGACTATTAGAATCATCCGAAATTCAATTAAAAATTAATTATTTAAAAAATTAAAAAATTAAAACTGAAATTGAAATAAAAATATACATTTCAAATTGAACTAATTTTCAGTTGGATTTAATTCAGTTAGTTGAATATTTTGTATCTTTTTCTTAAAAAATTAAATTGATAAAAAATAGAGTTTATATATTTTAAATTTATAAAAAATAGAATTTATACATATATATGCATATATAAATAAGTATTTAAAAATTAAATCATATGTAATTAAAAATAAATACATTGATTCATATGTATTTAAAAATTAAAATTACAAAAAATAGTGTATATATATATATATATATATATATATATATATATATATATATATTACTTTATAATTTTACTACATTACTAATATTTAACTAATAATGATTTCAAGTTTCATTATATACAAAACATTATATAAATAAAAAATTCTTAATCACATTTTAATAACTTTTATTTTATTTTTTTATTTCTAAGTTAATCAATTGTGAATTTAGATTTTTTGTGAATTTTTCTTGTATTATTTTTTATTATTAAAGCTATTTCTAATAATTACTTTCAATCATTAATTACTGAAAGTCTAATAATTAAAATTTCTATTTTATTAAAATATCATTTGTATATTTCTAATTAAAATTTATGTATACTTAAATGAAATTCAAATAAATTATGCCAGTAAAGTTTTATACATACAAATCTAAGAATATTTTAAGGTTCCATGAAGAAATATCTAATTGATTATGTTAACAATATTTATAAACGAGAGTTTATCATTATTTCAATTTTATTATATATAATAGATTTCATCTAATTGAATTTTTTTAAAATTAGAAAAATATTTATAAAATCTTTTTTAACATAAGTAAGTTACATTTTATATATGAAATATTTTTTATATTAGGTATTAAATTTAAAATTTATTTCATATATAAATTAAAATTAATAATTAATACTAAAATTAAATGTATCATAATTGATATAATAATAAATATTTTCTTTGTGGCACTCTATTAGTCGTTTAATAAAATATAATTTGCTTCACTTTGGGTGATGTTCTTAGATTATCAAAAAAAAAAAAATTAAACCAACAAAAATTAAACTATTTCTTTCTAACTTTACCCATGTTTTGATATTGAAGAGTTTTATTTTGAATAAAAAAGTTATACGTATTTCTAGTAGGTAGAGAAATGAGTTTTGAAAATAAGGAGTAATTCATTACTGTTAGTTTTTCTAAATAAATATAATACAATCATTTTATATCTATAGTTATACCTATTAAATAATATTCTTAATCTTTGTTTCACTTCATTAAACCAACTAATTGAATTGAGGAAATATAAAAATTAAATGCTTCATAATTACTTTAATATTAATTATCATTAATATATGATAAAAAAATCAAAATTTTAAAAATTAGAAAATTGATAATGTGTCAAAAAAAATTTCAAAAATGTCGATGTGTCAAATAAAGAGTCAGTTTTCTCTTTGCGTTATCTATATATATATATATATATATATA
>CATIWR010361205.1:0-28611 GCA_949677035.1 Omphalea diandra
AGCTCTTGGAGCTTGTTTTAAACCATACAAGGCTTTATTTAGTTTGAAAACATGGTTAGGAAAATAAAGTGACTCAAAACTGAGAGGTTGTTCAACATAAACTTCCTTCTCAATGATACCATTTAAGAAAACACTATTTATATCCATTTGAAAAAGCTTTAAATTCATATGACATGCAAATGATAAAAGAATCCTAATGGCCTCTAACCTTGCTACAAGAGCAAAAGTTTCATCATAGTCAATGCCTTCCTATTGGTTGTACCCTTTGGCAACCAATCTAGCCTTGTTTCTTGTGATGGCCCCTATCTCATCTAACTTGTTCCTAAACACCAACTTACAACCTATAATTGAGTGTTCCTTAGGCCTAGGGACAAGTTTCCATACTTTGTTCTTTCAAATTGGTTAAGTTCTTCTTACATAGCAAGTACCTAACTCTCATCATCAAAAGCCCCATCAATTGATTTTGGCTCAATTTGAGAAACAAAAGCAAGATTATTATCTAAACGATGAAATTGAGATCTAGTACTTATTACACCCTTTGAAGTATCACCAATGATCAAGTCTTTAGAGAATCTCCAATCTTTGGGTAGTTATTGTCTTGGTTCTTCTTCTTGTTGATGTTGTTGATCTTCATCCACTTTTGAAGAGTCATCTTCATCCTTTCTTGTAGGATCTTCCAAGCCCATCCTTTCAAGTTCACCTACAAGGTCATCAATAAAAGTACCTTTCCAAAGATCACGCTTATTATATTCATCAAATATAATATTCATAGACTATTCAACTACTGTAGTACTCTTATTAAAAATCTTACAAGCTTTGCTACTAGTGGAATAACCCAAGAAGATTCCTTCATTGGTTTTTGAATCAAATTTCCCAAGATTATCCTTAGTGTTCAAAATGTAGCACTTACATTCAAATACTCTAAACTATGATATCTTAGGTTTTCTACCATTCCATAACTGATAAGATGTTTTATTGAGAATGGGTCTTTTGAAAACTCTATTTGCAATATAACATGAGGTATTGATGGCTTCGACCCAAAAGTAATTAGGTAATGAATACTCATTAAGCATTGTCCTAACCATCTCTACCAAAGTCCTATTTTTCCTCTCTACAACACCATTTTGTTATGGTGTTCTAGGAGTTGGAAAATTATGAAAAACTCCATTCTCTAGACAATAATTTTCAAATAATTCATTTTGAAATTCTTTTCCATGGTCACTTCTAGAAATGAAGTAACCTTTTTCACTTTGAACCCTTTTTGCAAAACTATTAAAAGCATCAAATGAATCATTCTTATGAGTTAAGAAGGATACCCAAGTAAACCTAGAGTAATCATCAACTAGGACTAGTCCATAGTATTTTCCACCTAGGCTAACACTTCTTGTAGGCCATATTAAGTCCATATGAATAAGTTGAAGAGGTCTAAATGAACTTACAACATTTTTGGCTTTATGTGAGGCATGATGTTGCTTCCCCATTTGGTAAGGACCACATGTTTTGTCTTTTGAGAAGTTTAGCTTGGGAAGCCTTCCACTAGTTCCCTTTTGGAGAGACTTTGAAGAAGTTCCATGCTTGCATGTCCAAGCCTTCTATGCCACAACCAAGCTTTATTGCTTATAATCATAAGACACTTGAAAGATTGGTTAGCCAAATTGTCTAAGTCAATTGAGTAGTTATTGTCATTCCTTTCACCCTTGAAAATAACCTCATCATCCAGTAAAGTGGTGACTCAGCATTCTCTTGGATCAAAGGTGACTTTGTTACCTTTGTCACACAATTGACTTACACTCAACAAGTTATGTTGCAAGCCATTAACTAATAACACATTATCAATTAAATAACAACCATTTTTACTTATGGTTCCAATGCCAATAACCTTACCTTTGGCATTATTACCAAATGTGACATCTCCACCTTCTTTCTTTTTTAGTGATGTGAATAGTCTTTTATTTTTGGTCATATGCTTTGAACATCCACTATCCACATGCCAATTACTTATTTTGGTGGTAGTCACATTTTCCTACAAAGCAAAAGTAAAGTACCTTTTCTTTGGTACCCAAGCATACTTGGGTCCTTAGGGGTTAGAGTTTGAAGGATCCTCTAACTTAAGTGTGCCTTCCTAATGTAACAATGAATGTTGATATGCCCAAATTTCATACAATAGTGACATTGGAGTTTAGACTTATTAGTCTTTCTCCTATGCACTAATTTGGCATAAGTAATAGGTTTTCTCATACCTAGCATATGTGAGTGTGGGCATAAGCAAGTGCAAGAAATGGGAGTAGTAAATCCATTAAAATGAGATTTATTATATATGTATGCATAATTGGCTCTTTGAGCCTTAGTTCTTAAGCTTGGGATAGCCTTTCCTTTATCTTTAAGTTGAGGAGACTTAGTACTAGGAGCACTTTTCTTCCCAATTACCTCAATGCTAGAGGTTTGAGGTGTATATGATTTCATAAAAGTAGTTGTAGAAGATGAGGGGACTTTATTAAAGCCTAGACCATGCCTAACTATAGGTAGTCTTTGTGACACAATTAAGGTGTCCAAGGCCTCTTTTCCTTTATGGAATTTGGATATTGAGCTTCTAAGCTCAATGACTTCTCCTTTTAGAGAGTCATTCTCCTTTCTAAGTGAGGCTAAGGAAGAAGATGATGTAGATAGTTTTTCTACAAATTCTTTGAGTTCTTCATTATAAGTCCTCAACTTATTTACGAGCTCATTTAGAGTCTTGTACTCATCTTCTAGTTTCAAGTATTTTTCCCATAGGTTTTTGCTTATGACTCATATTTGTCACACCTTAGTGTTAGAGCTTATAAAAGCTCTTCATCTAACTCATTTATTTCATAATCAAAATTAGAATGAGAAGAAGTACTTACCTCTTGTGTTGAGTCCTCTTGTGACATGAAGCATATGTTAGCCACTTCTCCTTCTTCTTCCTCACTTGAGCTATCATCCCAAGTGGCTGAAAAGCTTTTCTTCTTTTCTTTGTCCCATCTTTTCTTCTTCTTCATTTTAGGACATTCATGCTTCATATACCCTTGTTTTCCATATTCATAACATGTGACATCATTTGATATTTCTTTTGGACTTGGGACAGTTTTCTTGAAGACTTTTCTCTGCTCTCTTCTTCTTATCAACTCATTAGTTCTTCAAAAGGGCATTGCTAGCTTTTCTTCCTCTCAATCACTATCTTCATCACTTAAGGAAGTGTTTAATTCCTTCTCCTTGATTGCTACTTTGAGAGCCATTGTTCCCTTTTCTAGCTTTTCTCCTTGGCCCCTTAGCTTCTCCATTTGCTCATCTTTTTGTAAGGTCAACTTATGAGTCAAAAGTTTGCCTATTAACACATTTGTTGTGACCTTTCCAATCTCTAGATTGGATTCTTGTATGATGCACACTCTAGCACCAAATTTATCAAGTGGAAGAGTTTTAAGGATTTTTGTGTTTGCTTCATAGATGGTGAAAGCTCTTCCAAACTTCTTCATGTCGGAGACAATGGATAAGAGTTTGTTGGTCATTTCTGTGATGGTCTCATTGTCCTTCATCATGAAGAGTTCTCATTCAATGACGTACATTTCCAAATGGCTTGACTTCATAAGAGTTGTGCCTTCATGATAATTCTCCAAGGTCTTCTAGAGCATGAGCTATTTGGCAGTGTTGTACTCTCCCAATCTCTTCTCCATATAGGGAGCTTAGGAGAATGGCCATTACTCTTTTGTTTCTCCTATTGGACTTTCTATGAGCTTAACCCATTCTTCTTTTGGAATCACCTTTTCATCACCATCCACAACCTTTGTGGGTGGCTTCCATTCATTGATGACTACATCCCAAAGATCCACTATATCTATGTCAAGATAGATTTCCATCCTACACTTCCAATGAGTATAGTCGGTTCCATCAAAGTATGGCCTTAGGTGTGAGTGGATTCCTTCCTGTGCCATGATCTTGTTTCACCCAATGAAGGTTTGATATACAAAAACCTTGCTCTAATACCACTTGTTGGCCCTTGGCACCAAGAAAAGGGGTTGAATTGTTGTATGAAAATTTTTATAAATAAAAAAGTGAGGAGGAAGAATGAAAAGATTGAGACAAGCGATTTATAGTGGTTAGGGTATTAACCAACCCTACGTCCATTCCCTAATTCATCAATTGGGTATTTCACTCAATCATTAGTGTTTTAGAAGCTCACACTCAACTTAGTGTTTAGGCTCACACCAAACCTTATAACTTGTGTTTTACAAGCTCACACAAAAACCTTTTACAAGTGTTTTCAAGGCTCACACTAAAACCTACCTCGATGTGTTTTACAGGCTTAGACAATAACCTTACAATATGGTGTTTAATCCTCACACCTAACAATTAATAATCTTACAAAAAAAATTGAAAGAAATGAGTAGCAAAGATTGAGAGCTTTTTCTATTGATAATGAATTTCTTAACCCTGTCATTTATTAATGTTTGGTGGAGTATTTATACCCAAATTCCACCAAAGAGACTAATGGCTAGTTTAACAGCTAGTCCAATGGCTACTTTAACGGCTAGTCCATGTGTCAGCTTCCCATTGGTGATTTGCAATTTTCCTTACGAAATTCAAAAGTTACAATTTTCTGTCTAACGGCTAGTTCACATTTTCCTTATGAAAGTTAAAAGTTGCAGTTTTGTGTCTAACAGCTAGTATAATGATTAGTTCACGTGGCAGCTTTTCATTAGTGCTTCAGGAAAATATAGCCATTGTGTTTCTTCAGCCAACATAAGTCGCGGTTGTGATTTTCATTATACAAACCGCGATCCTGACTGTGAAACAGCCTGCCAAATTGTGCAACTTTCACTTCTCAAATTGTGGTTGCTACCAATATATAGCCTTCACAATTTTTGAATTCCAATAGCTTCATAGGACACTTGTCAAGCTCTGATTATGGACTTCTTTCCCTTTTGAAGCTCATTTTGCTTATTCATGGTCGAGAATGACTCCACGATTCAGCGTGTCTGATTTTTGGGAAGCCATCTCAAGAGTCGTGTTCGCGAATCCTTGATTATGATCACGAGTCACTTTGGAGTTAAAGAGATTTTATTCCTACTTAACTTAAGATACTTATTTTTCTACAAAATCAATACTTAATAAAAACATTAGAAATGATCAATCTCCTTTGTCAATATCAAAAGAGGTTCTAGACTTAAGATTAACCATCCTAGTCCAACAATCTTGAAATTTGAATATGTTGTATCATTATGTGTCTAGTTTGTTTTACAAAAAATAATTAAGTCATTTGGTTAAGTATACCTAGAGTTATTATTGTGAGAGTGTAGCAAGCTTAGGCTGCCACATAAGGAAAATATGCATAAACACTAGGTGCATTTGCTTGGATCGTGCCATAGTTGCATACCAAACATTCATAATCATTTTGGTGTACTTATAACCATGTATGTATCAAATGTTAGAATCTCAACACTTTGAGGAACCCATAGAGAGAGAACCAAACCTACCGTAAAGGTTGGTTACATTAAAAGATGAGTAAAAAAGATAATTAGATTCCAATGTGTATATGTGTGATAATTTTATGATGTGATTATGTTTTATTACATGTATATGTGATTGAATTGTTACCTTTTACATATGAATACAAGTTAAGCGAAAATTATATGGTCTTAATGATTACTTGGTATACCATTGTTATGAACACTTGCATATGAAACTAAATGGATGTTGTGACCAGTTTGTCAAACACTTGCAAATCACGTGGAAGATGGACTAATATGTCCCATTGGCACATGTTATTGACCAAATGGTTCACTTATTATATGTTGGCCATTAAAATCAAATGTCATTTGAATCACATGAATTCCAAGGAGTAGTGTTTGCCTTGCAAGGTCACAAAAAAAAAAAAAAAATCAATATGTTGCATTTGCACTTACATTGTTAATTGTTATACTTGTAATGTTTCCTGATGATATTCTTATGTTAGTTGTGCCATAAGAATCTGACTATTGTTTTTATTCATTAAGTCGCGACTCACTAAATCGCCAATTTTTGTTTAGATACTGAAGCATAAGATTGGACATTTTGGTGCTTAGGGTTTTGCATCGAGACACATGGAGCTTAGGTCATTGATTGAATTCCCACTCTCTCTCTCCTTGTGTCACGTATATTAAATACATGTTGGATTATGTATGTATGATGAATAACTCCTTTATGCATATGTATTTTTGGACATGAATGTTATGAGTTTTGTGAATGAAAATGGTCGTTACAGTTTTAGTATTGGAGCAAAAATAGGTTCCATAGGGGCATACATATGAACATGACATGACATTTGCACTATTATGAACTATGATATGATATAGTCTTATATGTCTACAGAGCATTAGCATAGGGTAGTCATGGCAGTACCCATGGCTCACCAATGAGAGAGGAGTAAGCCAATTTGAATTCCATAAAAGCATCATGCCAACCATTGAGAGATCAACCTATTGACATAGTTAGATATTTTACACATTCTCATACACAACACATACCTCATGGTTAATCACAACATATAATTTGTGAACCATCAGTGCAAGGTCTAGAAATTCAAAGAGAGAGAAGGCATGACAAATTAAGAAAATAAGGTGCAGTTGACTTCAGTGGTACCATAGATCCATCAGTGGCAGAGACATGGCTAAAGAGAAGACAAAGTTTTGAATTTGATGAAATCCATGCCAGATGAAAAGTTTCATAAAGTAGTGTTGCTATTACTAGGGGATACATATGATTAATGGGAAACCATTCAATAGAGTGTTGTCCAACCTCCAATGCTTACATGGGACGATTTAGAGCATGAACTTAAGGATTATATTGCAAATTTTGAGAGAAAAATAGTTATTTGATAAATTAAGCAAGTGCGAGTTTTGGATTGACCATATGATAATTTTAGGCCATACATTTTTTGAAAAGGGCATAGAGGTAGATCCAAAAAAATTGAAGCAATAGTAAAATAGAAAACTCAAAAGAATGTTGCAAAAGTTTGAAGTTTCTTAGGACTAGCTAGGTATTATCATTGATTTGTTGAAGGTTTTCACTTATAGCTACTTCTTTGACTAAGTTACTTTGAAAAAATGTACCATTTCAGTGGTCTAAAGCATGTCAGGAGAGTTTTGATGAATTAAAATATAAATCGACATCAAATCCAGTCTTAGCCATTCCTATTGGTAATAGAGGATTTGTAGTATATAGTGATGCCTCTTATTAAGGTTTGGGATGTGTTCTAATGCAACATGGTAAGGTAATTGCATATACATCTAGACAATTGAAACCTTATAAATTATCTTATCCAGTA
Source organism: Omphalea diandra (assembly GCA_949677035.1). NCBI lineage: Eukaryota > Viridiplantae > Streptophyta > Magnoliopsida > Malpighiales > Euphorbiaceae > Omphalea > Omphalea diandra. The sequence goes on from CATIWR010361205.1 coordinate 7,319, forward strand.
CATGACCTAGAACTTATTGTCATTGTGTTTGCTTTGAAAATATGGAGACACTACTTATATGGAGAAACTTTTCAGATATTTACATATCACAAGAGCTTGAAGTATTTGATGAGCCAAAAAGAATTAAACATGAGACAAAGGTGGTGGTTATAACTGCTAAAGGATTATGATTGCACCATTGGGTATCACCTAGGGAAGGCAAATGTGGTTGTTGATGCTTTGAGAAGGAAATTAAGAAGCGGTGTAGCTCATTTATAGGTATTTCCATTGTCTTATTTAGTTCAATTACGAGCTATGAATATGAAATTAAACATACAAAAAAATGGGGTATTGATTGCTACCTTTCAAGTGAGACCAATGTTGCATGATCAAATCAAAGAAGCACAGGGCAAGGATCCAAATACATTGAATGATTGAAATGGTAAAACATGGGAGACATGGAGATTTTGATATTCAAAATGATTCATTGGTGTTGGGTTCTCGTATTTATGTGCCTAACGTTGATAACTTGCAAAGAGAAATCCTAGAAAAAGCACATAATGCTTCATATGCCATGAATCCATGAATGAAGAAGATGTATAATACCCTGTAATCTCATTTTTGGTGGCCTAAAATGAAGAAAGATGTAGTAACCTATGTTTCAACATGTTTGACTTATCAGTAGATCAAAATGAAACATCAAGTACCAGTTGGAAAATTGAAACCATTAACAATTCCAATATGGAAATGGGGAAGAATAACTATGGACTTTGTATATAGGTTACCAAAGACTTTGAAGAAGAATGATGCTATATGGGTGATCATTGATAGATCAACTAAGTCAACTCAATTTTTGCCTATTCAATAGGGTAGTTCACTTAAGAACTTAGCTAAGAAATATGTGGATGAAATTGTCAGATTACATGGTGTTCCAGTGTCCATTGTATCATATAGAGATCCAAAATTTACATCTCAATTATAGGTCAGTTTGCAATAGGCTCTGTGCACCAAGTTTAGTTTTAGTACCGCTTTTCACCCTCATACAGATGGGCAATTAGAAAGGACAATTTAAACACTTGAAGTTATGCCTCAACCTTATGTGATAGAGTTCAATGGTGCGTGGGATGAATATATTACATTGATTAAATTTGCTTATAATAATCATTATCACAATAGTATACATATGGCACTATATGGAAGAAAATGTCGAAGTCCTATCTACTGGGATGAAAAAGGGATGCATCTTTTAGAGGGGCTAAACTAGTGCAAGATACTATGGGCAAGGTGAAGTTAATGAAGAGCAAATTTAAAGCAGCACAAGACAGGCAAAAGAGAAATGCAGACCAATACAAAAGAGAAACATAATATGAGGTGGGAGACAAAGTGTTTTTCCATTGAATGGAATAATTCGATTTGGCAAGAAGGGGAAACTGAGTCCTCGATACATAAGACTCTGTGAGATACTATAAAGAATTGGTCCATTGGCTTATAGGCTAGCACTATCACTTGAGATGGCTCAGATTCATCACGTATTCCATGTGAGTATGCTAAGAAAGTATCAGCCTGATCTTACTCATAATTAAGGATCCAACAATAACAATTGTAGATGATGTAAGTTATATTGAGGAACCAATGAAAATCATTAGTTATACGACAAAATAGATAAGAAATTGAGAAATCCCTTTAGTTAAGGTGTTATTTAGAAACCACTCACAATAAGAGGCTAAATGGGAAACCAAAGAGAATATGAAATGACAATATCCATATTTGTTTACAGCTATTGAATTTTAAAGACAAAATTCTTTATAAGAGGGGAAGAAATGTAACAACCCCATCCACATTCATTAACATTATCACATGAATATATTCATTGCATAAATGATTTGAAATTCCATATGAACATATACATTGGATAAATGGTCATTTAGATACGTGAATTGGATAAGAACGATAATGACACATACACCATTGCATTTGAGACACTTGAACGTCTATGCAATGTTTGTATAGTTGCATGGCAAATTATTTTATGTTGTGTGCATGTTATAGCATCATAAATAATGATGTTATAGACCTTATTTTAAAGTATAAGGAGCCTTTAGGAATTGAGAGATGGATGGAGGTGCTTAAGGAGTGAATAAGAGCGACTAAAAGAGGAAAGTGAAATTCCAACCAATAGGAATGCAACACCATGATTTTGGCTTGTTACAATAGGTTTATAAGTCAAATTTTTGACCCTTTTAGATCAGAATACAAACCTTAGACATGAGGTACAACAAAAGAAAGAGAGAGCTAAGGAAGAAAGAATGGAAAGAAAAAGAAGAATAAGAAGAAGGAAAGGGAACAAAGTGAGCTGCCTAAGGGGGAAGCCTAAGGTTTTCTGGTTCTAAGACAATAGGTAACTTAATTTATCTACTTCTCAAATCAAATTAACCCCTCATGACATGTTAATCATGCATGGTTAGTGAGAATTATAAAGTATTTAAGGTTAAACTCTTGGATGGAAGTTGAAATTCAAATGAACAAGAGCTAATTGTGTTGATTTTATTGTTATAGCAGAATTTTGTACCCACGATTTCATAACCCTAAAAGATGAATTAGAGAAAGTGAAAAATATGAAAGTAGTAGCTTTATGCATTATCTAAATTTGTATAAAACAGTTTTTCTTGATTTGGTGTGTATGAGGAGTTATAGCTCATTCATTAGGGTTGTTCACAACCTACTGAAATCACCTTAGTCATTATATTTTCTTATATTTTGATGGCCTTATGTTATGATTTTGACATAGTGTAAAACATGAAATTTGTAGGGTTGTATCCCTTCTAAACACATGTAAAGCATTTTGGATTGATTTATTGTGTGGTAAGAGATATGGCTCATTGATTGTGACTAACCCTGTACCCTGATGAAACTTCACTTGTCTTTTAATTTTATTTTCCAAGAATTTGATGGCCATAGATTAGGAATTTGATGATGTGTTAAACTTGAAAGTTGTATATTCATATATCATCTACATTATTGTAAAATATTGTTGCCAAATTTTGTATTTTTGTTGAGATATTGCCCCTTCATTATGACAGATTATCACCATGTTGAAAATCTGCTCACCCTGAGATCAACCATTTGTTTTGGTTATTTTATGGACTAAACTAGACAATAATAAAAACATGAACAATGTTACTTTATGTGTTGTGTAACTTTAGGTAAATCAGTTTTGCAATTTGATTTGTACAATTTGGCATATACCCAAGAATGTAAGACCTGCTCAGACTGAGATGACATTGAAGCATAATAAAATTCAAAAATTCACTCCATTTTTTGTGTGTTTTATATTGGCCTAAAATTTGAATATGTTATATCATTATGTGTCTAGTTTATTTGAAAAAAAAAAAAAGAATAAACTCATTTGAATAAGTATACCTAGAGTTATTACTGTGAAAGTGTAGCAAGTGCAGGCTGCCACATAAGGAAAATATGCATGAACACTAGGTCCACTTGCATGACTCATGCCATAGTTGCATACTAAGCATTCATAATTATTTTCGCATACTTATTACCCTGTATGTATCAAATGTTAGTATCTCAACACTTTAAGGAAGCCATAGAGAGAGAACCAAACCTGTCGTAAAGGTTTGTTACATCAAAAGGTAAGTAAAAATGATAATTAGATTCTAATGTGTATATGTGTGATAATTTTATGATGTGATTATGTTCTATTACATGTATATGTGATTGAATTGTTACGTTTTACATATGAATACAAGTCAAGCGAGAATTATATGGTCTTAATGATTACTTGGTATACCATTGTTATGAACACTTGCACATGGAACTAAAAGGATGTTGTGACCGACTTGTCAAACATTAGCAAATCACATTAGAAGATGGACTAATATGTCCCATTGGCACATGTTATTGATCAAATGGTTCACTTGTTATATGCTAGCTAGCAAAATCAAATGTCACTTGAATCACATGAATTCCCTAGAGCAGTGTTTGCCTTGCAAGGTCATGATAAAAAAATCAATATGATGCAGTTGCACTTGCATTGTTAATTATTATACTTGTAATGTATCTTGATTATATTCTTATGTTGGTTGTGCTATAAGAATTTGACTATTATTTTTATTCATTGAGTCGCGACTCAACAAATCGCAAATTTGTTTTTTTAGATACTGAAGCATAAGATTGGACATTTTGGTGCTTAGGGTTTTGCATCGAGACACATGGACCTTAGGTCGTCGGTTGAATTCTAACTCTATCTCTCCTTGTGTCATGTACATTAAATACATTTTGAATTGTGTATGTATAATGAATAACACCTTTATACATATGTATTTTTGGACATGAATGCTATGAGTTTTGTAAATGAAAATGGTCGTTACATTCATTATCCTTATTAACTTGTCAAGCTTGTTATTTATGGTTACAAGGGAGAGCTTTGCCTTTGCCTTAGGCTTTGGTAGAGGAGGGATGGATGGAGATCCTTCTTTAATAACTAGTATCTTCCTTTTGGAAGCTTCTTAAGTCTCTATTTTCTTTGCTCCAATGGCATATAGGGTATAAACATAAGTGTCTGGATGAATAGCCTTGGCATTGATAAGGTAGGCAAGATGAAGGAAGTTTTATGAAGGAAGAAGTTCCTTAGTGAGGACTTTCTCATTTTCCTCATCAAATGCTCCTACAAAGCGGTAAATAGATGTGATATGTGAAGGTTAAAAGAATTGGCTCTTGGGTTTGGTACTCATATGAATTAATTGATCCACAAGATATTAACCAGTTTGAATTGATTTATTTTTGACAAGGCATAAAAGAAATGCCAAATCTTTTTGTGATACATTCTCGTTACCATCGCCTCTAGTATTTACTGAAAAGGTGATGATATAATGGAGTATCTAAAGTGGTAGGGTCTTAATGTGCTTGGCTAGGGAGGATCTTGGGTCGTGTTTGGTTTCAATGAAAATATTTGACCAAAATTCAAAATAAATAACATCAAGTGCAAAGATAATGAATGGGATGTTTTCTCTAACTTGAAGATTGAAGAGAGAAGAAAGTTGGTTGAAAGTAATGTAAAAAGGATCGCCACAGGCTTGAAACACTAACCCGTATTGCCCTATTCTTGAATCGACTTTACAACTCAATTGGACCGTGCATATGAATTCTCGCACAATTTCTTCATACCCGGGTTCATCTCGAAAGATGAACTTGTTCCAGCCCCAATCGAGGAGGAAAACACGAATCTCTACATTGATACCTAAGGTTTCCAACATAAAGGTAGAAGGAATCTTATTAGAGAGGATGATTTTGAAGAATTGGCCTTGTACCTTTCTTTATCCTCCTTGGTAATGCCTTTCATAAGGTGGAGTGTAGGTGGTGCAGATGGCTACACCACTACCTTGCCCTTGTCTTCTATGGAAGTCTTCTTTAGAGCCATTTCAAAGGATGAATAGGATTTAAAGACTTTATAAAGATTTGAGAGATAGAAAATGATGCTAGAAGTGAAGTGAGGAAAATACTGTTGAATGAAGTATTTATAGCCATTTGAAGTCTCAATAAATGGCTAGAAACAACTAGAAATGAATTGATGAAGAGGTAGAAATGGCTGGCAGTCAAATCACTTAAATGTCTAAGTGGTTACCCTAATTCACATCTGCAAATCCATGAGTTACAACCACGAATTTCAGAAAATGTGAATAACAGACAAATTATCTTCTGGAATACATGCTTTAACGGTCAAAAATTTGAATTCTTGACCAAAATTCGTAGTGGAGCTTAGTTCTAGCGACTGCTATTTGATGTTTGATAGTCGGGTGACTAGGACTTGTAATTCGGGATTGTGAAGACAAAATAACGACTACGAATTATGAGTCAGCAAGGATAAGAATAAAAAACTAAGTTTTGAAAGAATTAAAATTGTGATCCACATGGAAAATGCCACACAGAAAACATGAGACATACAGTTAACAAACAACACGTATAACAATCATGCATAAGATCAAACTTTTCACTTTAGGGAGCTTCCATCAGGCATTCACAATTCTCTCTTAACAAAATTCATTCCTTTTTTATTTAGAGGTTTAGTTAAAATATATGCAAGTTGATGATTTGTGTCAATAAACTCTAACACAACATCACCTTTTGCATATGATCTCTAAGAAAATAATGTCTAATATCTATGTGTTTGCTCTTAAAGTGTTGCATAGGATTCTTAGAAAGTTTAATAGCACTAGTGTTATCTCATTTAATAGGAATGTGATCAATCACTTTGTTAAAATCCTTTAATTGTTGTTTCATCAAAAGAACTTCGGTGCAACAACAACCTGCAACAACATACCTGGCTTCTGCGGTGGATAAGGCAACTGATACTTGTTTTTGCTAAACCAAGATACTAGACATTCTCTTATAAATTGGCAAGTCCTGAAAGTGCTTTTTCTATTTAATAAGCTACCTACATAATCCGCATCCGAATATCCTATGAAATTAAAGGATGAATACTAGGATATCATAACCCTAAGTGAATTGTGCCATGCAAATACTTAAAAATTCTCTTAATAGCATTTAAATGAGATTCTCTAGGAGAGGATTAGAACCTAGCACACATACAAACACTAAACATGATATTTGGCCTATAAGCAGTAAGATAAAGTAGAGATTCGATCATACCTTGATATCTTTTTAATCTACCGTCTTACCTGATTCATCTTTGTCTAGCTTGATGGTACCACTCATGGGGGTCTTTGCTACTTTGCAACCATCCATGCCAAACTTATTGAGTATTTCCCTTGTGTACTTGGCTTGGTTGATGAAGATCTCTGCTTTGGTTTGCTTGATTTATAGACCGAGAAAGAATTTGAGCTCTCCCATCATGCTCATTTCCAATTCCCTCGTCATACACTTAGCAAAATCCTCACAAAAAGACTCATTAGTAACAAAAAAAATGATATCATCAACATAGATTTGAACAATTAGTGTATAATGCTTGTGTTTTTTAATAAATAGTGTGGTGTCCACCTTTCCTTTTTCAAAAGCATTTTTCAAGAGAAATGAACTAAGCCTTTCATACCAATCTTTTGGAGCTTATTTCAATCTATATAAGGCTTTGTTCAATTTAACAACATGGTTTGGAAAACAATGTGACTTAAAACCAGAAGGTTGTTAAACATAAACTTCCTCCTCAATGATTCCATTCAAAAATGCACTTTTAACATCCATTTGAAAAGCTTAAAATTCATGTGGCATGCATAACCTAAGAGTTTCCTAATGGCCTCTAATTTTGCAACGGGGCAAAAGTCTCATCATAATTTATGCCTTCCCTTTGGTTGTATCCTTTGGTAAACAATCTAGCTTTATTTCTAGTGATAAGACCTTGCTCATCTAACTTGTTCCTAAACAACCATTTGCAACCTATAATGGAATGTTCTTTCGGCATAGAGATAAGTTCCCATATCTTGTTTCTCTCAAATTGGTTGAGTTCTTCTTGCATAGAAATCACCCAACTCTCATCACTAAGAGCCTCATCAATTCATTTTGGCTCAAGTTGATAAACAAATGCAAGATTATTATCTAAAGGATTAAATTGAGATCTAGTACTTACACCCTTGGAGGTATCACAAATGATCAAGTCCTTTGGGTGATACTTGAAAAATCTCCAATCATTAGGTAGATCTTGGCTTGGCTTATCTCTTTATTGATTTTGTGGCTCCTCATCTTCCTTTGATGATTCACCTCCTTCCTTGCTTTTGTCCTCTCTTATTGTGGTGTCTTCTAATTTCATTTTTTCAAAATCACATACAAGATCATCAACAAAAACACCTTTCCCAAGATAAAATTTACTAAATTCATCAAAGGTAACATTCATAGACTCCTAAACTACCATTAAACTTTGGTTAAAGATTTTATATGCCTTGTTATAGGTGGAATAGCCAAAGAAAATTCCTTCATTGGTTTTGGAGTCAAATTTCCTAAGATTATCATTGGTATTTAAAATATAGCACTGACATCCAAATACTCTTAGGTATGAAATCTTGGGTTTTCTACCATTCCATAGCTCATAAGAAGTTTTATTGAGAATGGGCCTTTTGAAAACACTATTTGCAATGTAACATGAAGTATTAATGGCTTCGGCCTAAAAGTAATTCGATAAAAAAAAAACTCATTGAGCATAGTCCTAGCCATTTCTACTAGTGTTCTATTTTTTTCTCTACAACACCATTTTGTTGTGATGTCCTATGAGTTAAAAAATTATGAAAAACTCCATTCTCCAAACAATAAGTTTCAAATTACTCATTTTAAAATTTCTTACCATGGTCACTTCTAATAGAATAAATGAAGTAACCTTTTTCATTTTGAACTCTTTTTGCAAAACTTTTGAAAGCTTCAAAAGTATCACTCTTATGAGTTAAGAAGGATACCCAAGTAAACCTAGAGTAGTCATCAACTAAGACTAGTGCAAAATGCTTTTCACCTAAGCTAGCACTCATAGTAGGTCCTATCAAGTCCATGTGAACTAGTTGAAGAGGTCTATTAGAACTTACAACATTTGTTGCTTTGTGGGAGGTTTGATGTTGCTTCTCGATTTGGCAAAGACCACATGTCTTGTCCTCAGTGAAATTCAGCTTGGGAAGGCATTCCACTAACTTTCCTTTAGATAGGCTTTGAAGAAGATCCATGTTTGCATGCCCAAGCCTTTTATGCTATAACCAAGCTTTATTGCTCAAAGACATAAGACACTTAAAAGATTGGTTAGCCAAATTGTCTAAGTCGATTGAGTTGGTATTGGCTTTCCTTTCACCCTTGAAAATAATCTCATCATCCACTAAAGTGGTGACTTGACATTCCCTAGGATCAAAGGTGACTTTGTTTCCTTTGTCATACAATTGACTTACCTTTAACAAATTATGTTGTAAGCCACTAACGAATAAAACATTATCAATTAATGAATAACCATTCTTACCAATGGTTCCAATGCCAATTTCCTTATCCTTGGCATTGTTACCAAATGTGACATCTCCACCTTCTTTTTCCTTCAATGTCATGAATAGCTTTCTATTTCTAGTCATATGATTGGAACATCCATTATCCATATGGCAATTGCTTAATTTGGTGGCTGCCACACTCCTCTAGACAATAAAAGTGAGTTACCTTTTCTTAGGTACCCAAGCATACTTGGGTCCTAAGGGGTTAGGAGTTAAAGGAACCTCTAATTTAAGGTGTGTCTTCATAATAAAACAATGAATGTTAACATGCCCATATTTCATGCAATAACGACATTAAAGTTTAGACTCATGAATCTTTATCTTATACACAAATTTAGTATGAGTAAAAAGCCTTCCCATACTTTGATTATGTGAATGCGTGCATGTACATTTATGATGAGTAAGAGTAGAGAATTTCTTATGAGAGTGACCATACTGTTTGTTGTATATGTAGGCATGGTTAGCTTTTTGTGTCTTAGCTTTTAAGCTTGGAAGAGCCTTCTCTTTGCCCTTTGGCTTAGGAGGCTTAGTGCTAGAAGCACTTTTCTTCCTAATTACCTCAATCCTTGAGGTTTGAGGTTCTAAAGATCAAACAAACGTGGTTTGAGATGATGAGGAGTCTCAATTAAAGCATAGACCGTGTCTAATTAATGACGGTCTTTATGACACAATCAATGTGTCCAAGGCTTCCTTTCCTTTATGGAACTTGGAGATTGAGCTTCTAAGCTCAATGACTTCTCCCTTTAGAGAGCCATTCTCCTTTTAATCAAGCCAATGAAAAAGATGATGTAGAAAGATTTTCTATCAATTTTTTGAGATCATCATTTGATGCTCTAAATTCGCTAATAATGTTATTGAAAGATTTATAACTATCCTTTAATTTTTGTCATTTTCTTCTATAATACTTCATTTGTGACTTGTATTTGTCACATCTTATAGTTAGAGCCTCTATAAGCTCTTCATCTATCTCATCAAATTCAAAATCAGAATGAGAGTGGGAAGAAGTACTTACCTCATTTGTAGAATCTTATTGTGCCTTGAAACAAATGTTGGCAACTTCTCCTTCTTCCTCATGTTCAATTGAGCTGTCATTCCAAGTGGTTGAAAAGCTCTTCTTCTTCTTCTTGCCCCATCTTTTCTTCTTTTTTAATTTGGGACAATTGCACTTGATATGGCCTTGCTTGCCATATTCATAGCAAGTGACATCATGGGATCTATCTCTTAGACTATGAGTTGTCTTCTTGAAGCTTTTTCTTTATTTTCTTCTTTTAATCAACTCCTTTGTCCTTTCTGATAGCATTGCTAGCTCCTCTTCTTCTTTGTCACTTTCTTCATCACTTGAGGTAATTTCTACCTCCTTCACCTTTGTTGAGGATTTGATTGCCAAGGTTCTTCTTTCTTTTTCTAGTTTATCTCCTTGGCCTCTTAGCTTTTTCATTTACTCATCTTTTTGTAAGGCCAACTTATAAGTTAAGAGTTTGCCTATCAACACATCTGTTGGAACCTTCTAAATCTCCAGATTGGACTATTGGATGCTGCACACTCTAGTACCAAACTTATCTAAAGGAAGAGTTTTGAGGATTTTTATGTTTACCTCATTGTTAGTGAGAGTCCTTGCGAATTTCTTCATGTTGGTGATGATGGATAGGAGCCTATTCGTCATTTCGGTGATGCTTTCATGGTCCTTCATCATGAATAGCTATCATTCCATCACTTACATCTCCAAAGGGCTTCCTTTAACTAGTGTTGTGCCTTCATGATAGTTCTCAAGAGTCTTCCAAATGGTATATGTTATTTGTAATATTGCACACTTCCAATCTCTTCCCTATAGAGAAACTTAGAAGAATGGCCATTGCCCTATTATTTTTGCCATTTGATATCTGATGAGCTTCAACCCATTCTTCCCCTAGAATGAGTTCTTCAATTACATCCATTATTTTAGTGGATGGCTTCCATTTTTTGACAACCACATCCCAAAGGTCCATCGTATCTGTGTCGAGGTTTATTTCCATTCTATACTTCCAATGAGTATAGTTGAATCCATCAAAGTGAGGCTTGAGGTATGAGTGGATTCCCTATTGTGCCATGAACTTTGCTCACCCAATTAAAGGTAAAATGTGAGACTTGGCTCTGATACCACTTGTTGACCCTAGGTACCAAGAAAGGGGGTTGAATTGGTGTATAGAAGAAAATTAAAGTAAGGGTAAAGAATTAATAAAGGATGAGGCACATGATTTATAGTGGTTCAAGAGTAATCGACCTTACGACCACTCCCCAATTCTCTGAAATTGGGATGTTCCACTAACTCAAAATGGTGTTTCCAAGCTCACACGTAGCTTTGACACTTTGTATTTTCAAGGCTCACACAACAACCTTTACACTTTATGTTTTCAAGACTCACATAATAACCTTTACACTATGTGTTTTTAAAGCTCACACAATAACCTCTCTCAAGTGTTTTCACTGGCTCACACTATAACCTTTACACTTAGTGTTTAATGCTCATACCCAACATATACAATCTTATAAAGAAGAGAAGAAAATGAGTATCAAGAGATTGAGAGCTTTAACATAAGTAATGAATTCTATTTTTATCTTATTTATCATTATTTGGTGGAGTATTTATACCATATACCCACCAAAGAGATGATAGACTTTAAAGCTTGACAAATCTCCAAGACATGCTAGGCGATTATGCATTAACTGCATGTCAGGCAGGAGTCGCAATTGCTACTGGTCAATCACGATCGCGAAGTTCAAATTTCCATACGAGAGCTAAAAATTGCAACGAAAAAACCCATTTGTGTCTAACGGCTAGTCCACATGGCACCTTCTTATTAGTCCATTAGGAAAATGTAGTCGTCGTGTTCTAACTACCCATAAAAGTCGCGGTCGCAATTCTTCATTGTACAAGGCGCGACTGAGGATCCAAACTCTTATGTTTGAAAGACATTCTTCTTTTTCTTGAATCGCGGTCGCTACCTAAAATGTTGCCCTAGTGAATTTTGTTCTCTAACGGATACCTGGGACACTTGGCATGCTATGATTGTGGATTGGCTTCCCTATTTAATCACTTTGAAAGTCGCGTTCGCGATTGAGGCAAGACACATACCACGAATTCATCTTTAGCTTTGGCACTCCCATTTTTAGATGAGTTATGGCATCGAAGATGCCTGCGAATCCTTCTGGTCGAGTTTCATCCTTTCTTTGAACCAGGTTGCAGTCGCGAATTACAGATTACAACCGCGAATTTTGATGAACTTTGTTTCTTGAAGATTATGCAATCCTTTCAACTTCCAATGGAGAAACTAACTTAGTTTTTGCAAAACAATACTTAATTGAAACATTAGACATGATCAATCAACATTGTCAAGACCAAAAGAGATCAAAGACTTAGGATTAACCATCATAGTCTAACAATGTTTACCATATTAATGAAATGTTTGTTGGTTTGTGTTCACACCTTATCTCTTACATTTTCCCTTCTTATTGTGATTGTTCAACCATTTTGGCTTGATTTGATTTGTATTTCCATATGGATATCCCTTTCATTAGTCCTTCTTTTCCTTTTTTTTTTTAAAAAAAATTAACAATGAGGCATAAATAACTTAATATGTAAATGCAAGGGGGGGGGGGGAAGAAAATTTGAAATATATTAAACTAAATTGAATGATAATTAGTTGGATTAATTGACATTTTAAGGGGAAGTATGGATTAAGGAGGAATATACTTTAAAACTTTAGTATGATAGTGTTGGTAACGGTTGTATGCTAGACGAAAAACCCTTAAGCTGCAAGTGCACAAGTCATATGTAATAAAGTGTACTTATGAGTATCAATATCATTCCTATAAAAATCAAGTTTAAGTACTAAGTATCTTATGTCATATATTATCTAAAGAATTAATAATGGATGATAATTAAAATTGTAAGTAAGAAAATAAAATAAACACTTTTAATAATGAAAGATAATCAATATGAGAGAGTGGCTAGGGGTTCATCTTCACTTGGTGACCAATTTATGGTTTCTTACTCCTTGTCTAATTGGTTCATGTATCACATGCTACTATTGAGTTACTATGGTGATCAATTAATCCCCCTTAAGTAGAAATTGACATAATAGCATGTTATGCTAAAAGTTCCTTAACTCAACATCTAAACAACACGCAATTGTCTCATATAGTAAGACTCCAAAGATAACAATGATTCATTAAGGTTTCTCAACTCATAACAACATAAGGGAATTATTGAAGGATCCATTCTATGAAAGGCATTTCTTGATAGTCAATTCATGGAACTAAAATGACCAATGGCAGTTAATAAAACAATTGCTAGCACAAATAATGAATGAAAGCAAAAAGACTTAGATTAAGCAAAACCAATATAAATCGCATAAGATCCATTTACAACCCTAGCCAAAATAAATTTAGTTTAAAAACATGAAATAAAGAAGCAAAGAATAATCAAATCAGCCCTAAGATTAGCCATTAACTTCTTATTGATATTCCTTAAATGTTTGCACCTTCTCTCTTTTTAACTCATTGATAAAATCCTTGATACTTTGTTTAAGCATTACTCTCCCTTTGGTTAATCCCCCTTCCCTTCAAGTTAACTTATTTCTCCCTTAAAATAATGCTTAAATAATGCCTTCAAAAAAGGAAGCTTGTGTTTTTTAAATGAGAAGAAAATCCTCGAGAACTGCAGCTTATGATTCTCAATTTAATATGATTTGGTCGTGCACCATCATACCATGGTTATACGCTTTTGCGATCTCTCCTCAGCTATGCTAACCCTTCAAGATGCATGACCATGCTTTGGGGTCATGCATTTTATATCTCCTATGCCCTTCTTAAATTGCTAAGGCACACTACCATGTCTTTGGACCATAGTTATGCCTTAATCCTTCATCTTTTAACCTTCATTTTTCTTTATTTTAAACTTGTAAAGCACTAATAAACATGGATTAGGTTTATTAATGAGCAAAATTAAGTGGTAATGCATGATTTTTTAGGGTAAAGTACCTATAAAACATGATGAATTTGATACTAAATAAATTCCCCTAAACTTGAACCATTATTTGTCCTCAAGCAATCATCCTCTTCACTAGCCAAATTCAACAACTCTTACAATTAGAATTGAGCTTCAAGGTTTCAAATAAAAGATTTATGTCAATTATAACAATGATTTTCCTTAATCGAGCAACTTCACTATGATAATCACAAGTTCCAAATCAATCATAATCAACTTATAATCAATCAAACACAATAAAGTTTGCGTGGACTTGGCATCATAATTCATTCACCATTTTGATCCTCTTTTATACAAACATTGAACAATATTCTTTCCCAATTCCTATAAATCACATATGACCATAGGCAAGACAATTCACCTTTCTCCACTAATGTGGATATTAGCAGCCTTAAGGATTGAGGTCTCTAATAGCTATTAATGTAAGGCTACGGGTAAGGCTGTTAAGAAATGGTCAAGTCCAACAACAAAAGAATATTTGTTGTGATATCGTTTATGCTAATGATGTGAAGTATGACAAAATACTTTATGTGCATTGCCTATAACAATTATTTGCAAAGCATCTATGCTACCCTTTTTGTTTCCCCTAGGTGGCTTAATATTTCTTTTTTTTTTCTTTTTCTTTTATTTTACTCTTTCTTTTTCTTCTATTTTCATCATCTTCATTATCATTTTTTTTCTTTTTCTCATCTCTTTTTTTTTTACTATATTTTTCTTGAATGATGCATATATCAGGCAAAATTTTAAAATATCAATATACCACCCCCCCAAACTTAAATAGATCTTTATGGTACAAAATGCAACAATACATGATCCCTTTTTGCTAATTCTTCAAACATGCACATAAATGACCCAACACCTAACATATCATTATATCACCATATTTGACACTATTCTTTTAATAGGGGAGGTAAAAGATCATTTAAGTTATATGGTTATAATGAGGGTTATGGGTTAAAAATGGAAAAGCTATCAATACTTTCTAAGGAGTATTTTTATGAGGCTCAAAATGAGTGACAAGGGTCAATGTAAATCAAGGTATGGATGGGGAATAATGGGTCAACCAAAGAATACGTTAATCATTTCTTTAAAGTTGCCAAGTTTTATGACTTTGCCTTAAATGGTGTTTTAGCTTATTCTAGCATATGTTGATGTTTCATCAAACCTAAAGTGATATAGAGAAAACTCTACTTTGTTAAGTGTGCATGATTTGTTCTATTGTGTCTAACCAATTATTTAAATAGAACATGTAACGACCATTTTTATTTATAAATCATGCTATTCATGTCAAAAATTACATATGTATAAAGGTTTGTTCATCGTACATACACAATCTAACATGAATTTAATGTACATATATGTTAACTAATGTTCAAGCTAGTGACCATAAACTAGTTCCTATTTAGATATATGTACATGCCATAAGGGGAGAGAGAGAGTTGAAATTCAACTGAAGGCCTGTGGTCCATGTGTCTATATGCAACATTCTATGCACCAAAGTATCCAAACCCTATGCTTTAGTATATAAAAAACATAATTATGATTTGGTGAGTTACGACTCAATGAATAAAAACAATAATCATATTCTTATGGCACAAGTGATAATCAAATATCATAAAGATACGTTACAATTATAACAATTAACTATACAAGTGCAAATGCAATAGATTGATTTTTATCGTGACCTTACAAGGCAACATTGCTCCTAGAAATTCATGTCATTCAAATGCATTTTATTTTGTTACCTAGCATATAACAGGCTGATCATTTGATCAATAACATGTGCCAATATGACATATTGGTCCTTTTTCCAAGTGATTTACTAGTGTTTGACAAGTCGATCACAACATCCTCTTAGTTCCATATGTAAGTGTTCATTCATACCAAGTAATCATGAAGAACAAATAATTATCACTTAACTTGTATTCACATGTAAATGTAACAATTCAATCACATATACATGTAATAAAACATAATCACATCATAAAATTATCACATATAGGCATTATAATCTAATTATGGTTTTTTACTCACTTTTTGATGCAATTAACCATTGTTGTAAGTTTGGTTCTCTCTTTAGGGCTTCCTTAAAGTGTTGAGATCCTAACACTTGATACATACATGGTTATAAGTATGTCAAAATGATTATGAATGATTGGCATGCAACTATGGCATGATACATGCAAGTGGACCTAGTGTTTATGCATATTTTCCTTATATGGAAGCTCGACCTTGCTACCCTCTCACAGTAATAACTCTAGATATACTCATCTAAATGAGTAGATTATTTTTTCCAAATAAAATAGACGCATAATGATACAACATACTAAAGTTTTAGTTTAATATAAGACATATAGAAAATGTGGCAAAATTTTGAATTTTGCCTTGTTTATGTCATCTCAGTCTTAGTAGGTTTTACATTCTTAGGTATATCTAAAATTATACAAATCCAATTGTAAAAAAGATCTACTAAAAGTTACAAATCATATAAAGGAACATTATTCATGCTTTACTCATTATATAATTCAGTCTATAAAGTCATCAAAACAAATTACCAATCTCAGGGAGAGTAGGTTTTCAACATATTAACAATCAGTCATAATGAAAGGGCAATATCTCAACAACAATATTAAATTTAGCAAAAATATTTCACATCCATGTAGATCATATATAAATATACAACTTTCAAGTTCAAAACATCACTAAATTCTGATTCTATGGCCATCAAATTATTAGACAAAAGAATTATAAGACTAATGAGGTTTCATCAGGTTTTTGGTCAGTCACAATCAATGAGCCATATCTCTTTCCATAAAACAAATAAAGTAAAACAACTTAACAAATAGCTATAGGGGATATAACCCAACAAATTTCATTTTTTACTTTATCTAAATTAGCTCATAAGGTCATCAAAATATATGAAAATAGAAAGACTGAGGTGATTTCAGTTGGTTGTGAACTAACCCTAATGAAGGAGCCATATCTCCTCACACACACCAAATCAAGCAAAAAAGGTTTTACATACATTTAGATGGGGCATAGAGCTCTAACTTTCATATTTTACACCTTCCCTAATTCCTTTTCTACAATTATTAAAATCATGGGTATAAAATTATACGCTAACAGTAAAACCAATATAATTAGTTATTATTTCTATTGAATTTCAACTTCCACACATGAGCTATACCTTACGTACTTTATAATTCTTTCTAACAATGCATGATTAACATGTCAAGAGGGAGTAATTTCATGTAGAAAGAAGATAAATTAACTTACCTATTTTCTTAGAACCATAAAAGCTTAGGATTTCTTCTTAGGCATCTCATTTTTCTCCCTCTCCTTCTTATTCTTCCTCTTCTTCTTCTTCTTCTTTTCTTTCTTTCTTCCTTAGGTCTCACTGTATTTTGCTGCCCATCACATTTAACCTCTCTATTATAATCCTAAAGGATTAAAAATTCTACCTGTAAACCTATTATAGCAAGACAAAATCATGGTGTCTCATTTCCATTAGTTGAAAGTTCACTTTTCCCTTTTTAGTCCCTTTTCTTCTCTCATTCATCACCTCCATCCATCTCCTAATCCCCATATGCTCCTCATTCTTTTAAATTAGCTTTAAGATACCATTATTTATGATGTTGTATCATGTACACAACATAAGATAATTTATAATGCAACTATACAAATGTTAAATATATTTTCAAGTGTCCCAAATGTAATGGTGCAAGTGTCATTGTCATGCTTATCTAATTCACATATCTAAATGATCATTTATCTAATGCTTATGTTCATGTAAGATTATAAATCATTTATGTAATGGTTAGGTTCATATGGGAATGCCAATGAATGTGGATAGGGATGTTACATTTTTTCCCCTCTTTTGAAGAATTTTGTCCTCGAAATTCAATACATATAAATAAATGTCGATATTGTCATTTCATGTTGTCTTTGGCTTCCCATGTTGCCTTTTCTTATTAGTGGTTTCTCTATAACACCTTAATTAAAGGGATTTTTGGATTTCATAATTGTTTTGTCTTATAGCCAATGATTTTCACTTGTTATTCAATGTAACTTACATCATCTGCAATTTTTATTGCTGGATCCCTAAGTATATATGTAGGATTAGACCGATACTTTCTGAGCATACTCACATGGAATACATCATGAATTTGAAACATCTCTAATGGTAGTGCTAGCCTATAAGCTAATGGGTCAATTCTTTCTAAGATCTCAATTGTCCTATGTATCGAGCACTCAGTTTCCCCTTCTTGCCAAATCAAATTATTATTGTCTATGTTGAAACTCGAAGGAACACTTTTTCTCCCACCTTATATTTCATTTCTCTTATATGTTGGTATGCATAGCTCTTTTACCTATCTTGTGCTGCTTTAAGTTTGCTATTGATTACCTTAACCTTGTTCATAGTGTCTTGCATTAGTTTTGGCCCTTATAAAATGTGCATCCCTTCTTCATCCCAATTGATAGGACATTGACATTGTTGGACTATGTGGTTAAACTTAAGTCATGAACCTCTTTAAATTTTAACAATAGAGACTAATTAGTTCTAATGTTTTAATTAAGTGTTGTTTTGTAGTTTTTAAGATAGTTTTTCAATTGAAAGTTAGATGGAAATCAAAATCTCCAACCTTGTGATGGTCATCCAAATTCGCAGTTTTTATCCCTTAAATCACAATCGCGAATCAACTATAAGGATGGATGGAGCTATGATAGAGGAATTCGCAAGCCAATTCGTAGTTGTGATATAACTGAAGGTAATAATATAGAGTCATAGAGGAATTCACGGTGGCATTCACGTCTGAGGTGGCAACCACGAATTTCATAGTGACAAATGAAGGAATCAAAGCCACAGCCACAACATGCCAAGTGTCCAAGGGACAGTTGGAAAGCAAAAACATGGGAGCAAATATTTTATCATAATCGCGACTCAAGAACTTGAAAATTCCTTACCAAACAGAGGAATTCTCAATCTCAATCGCACCTAAGGCAAAGACAACTCGAGATTGTGGCTATTAAGTAGCATATAAAATAGAACTATTTTTCTTAGACAACCAATGGATAAAGTCCATGTGGACTAGCCATTAGACACATAATGGTGTTCTTTGTCGCAAATTTTGGCTCTTCAATGCAAATTAGAAATTCGTAATAGCAAACTTTGCTAGTAGCGACTGCAACTTCCGACTGACAATTATTTAATGCAAAATCTACCTAGCACAATTTAGAGATTTTAGGATAGTTTTAGAGTAATATCTCTTTGGTTGATGTAGGTTATAAATACTCGACCAAACATATGTAAATGCAAGAGAATTCGATTGATTGTAACAAAACTCTTGCCAATTTACTACTCATTCTTTTTCTCTTCATAAAAGTATTATTGATTGTTTGGTGTGAACAATAAACACCATTGCAAGTAGGTTGTGATTATCTATTCACAATTTTAGTTTGAGATTTCCATCGAGACTAAACATGTAACATCTCCATACACGTTACATTATCACATGAACATATGCATTAGATAAATAATAATTTAGAATCACCGTTGCATTTGGGGACATTTCAACATTTAGAAGCATCGTAGTAGTTGGGGACACTTGAACATATATGTAGTGTTTGTATAGTTGCATGGAAAATTGTTTTATGTTGTGTGCATGTTATAGTATCATAAATAATGGTGTCTTAGAGCTTAATTAAAAGTATAAGGAGCATCTAGGAATTTTGAGATGGATGGAAGTGCTTAATGAGTGAAGAAGAGGGACTAAAAGAGGAAAAGTGACCTTCCGACCAATGGAAATGAAACACCATGATTTTATATTATTATAATAAGTTTATATCTGCTAATTAGGGTCAAAATTGAGGGGTAAACCATGGAATACACCAGAAACAAAGAGAGAGCAAATGAAAGAAGAAGAAGAAGAAGAAGAAGAAGAAGAAGAAGAAGAAGAAGAAGAAGAAGAAGAGGAAGAAGTGTGGGCTGCCTAAGGTTTTCCAATTATGGGATAGTAGGTAAGTAAATTTATCTTCTTCCCAACTGGAATTAACCTCTCATGACATGTTAATCATGCATGGTTAGTGAGAATTATGGAGTAATTGAGGTAGAGCTCTTGGATGGAAGTTGTAATCCAAGTGAACAAGAGCTGATTCTGTTGATTTTGCTGTTAGAGTATAATTTTTCACCCACGATTTCATAACCCTAGAAGAGGAATTGGGGAAAGTGAAAACCATGAAAGTTGTAGCCTAATGTCTCATATAAATGCATATGAAACAGTTTTACTTGATTTTGTGTATGTGAGGAGATATGACCCCTTCAGTAGAACTAGGTCAAATCCGAATTGAGATGATCTCAGCCTTCTGTTTTCTTATATTTTGATGGCTTTATGTTCTGATTTTGACAAAGTTTAAAACATGAAATTTGTAGGATTATGTCCTCTATAAATACCTTTAAACCATTTTTGATTAATTTGTTGTGTGGAAAGAGATATGGCTCATTGCTTGGGACTGACTCTGTATCCAGATGACACACCACCTTTCTTTTAATTCAGTTTTCCAAAAATTTGATGACCATAGACTCAAAATTTGATGAGGGTCAAAACTTGAAAGTTTTATATTTATGTATGATCTGCATACCTGTGAAATATTGTTGCCAAATCCAGCATGTTTTCTAAGATATTTTCCCTTTATCATGACTGGTTGTCAACATGTTATGAACCTACTTGCCCTGAGATTGGTCTTTTGTTTTGGTGACCTTATAGACTGAACTGGATAATGAGTAAAACATGAAAAATGTTCATTTATATGTTTTGTAACTGATGCTAGAATATTATTATAATTGGACTAGTACCATTTGAGATATGCCTAAGAATGTAAGACCTACTCAGACTGAGATGACATTGCAATAGGGCAGAACTTAAAAATTCACCACATTTTATGTGTATCTGATATTAGCCTGAAATTTGAATATGTTGTCTCATTATATGTCAAGTTTGTTTAAAAAAAAGAATCAAGCCATTTGGATAAGTATATTGGGAGTTATTGTTGTGACCGTGCAGCGAGTTTAGGCTGCCATATAAGGAATATATGCATAAACATAGGTCCACTTGCATGGATCATGCACCAAGCATTCATAATCATTTTGGCATACTTGTAACCATATATGTATCAAATTCTAGGATCTCAACACTTTGAGGAAGTCCTAGAGAGAGAACCAAACCTACCATAAAGGTTGGTCACATCAAAAGGTGAGTAGAAACCATAATTGGATTCAATGGGTGTATGTGATAATTGTATGATATGATTATACT
>CATIWR010361219.1:0-37096 GCA_949677035.1 Omphalea diandra
TGATTACTTGGTATACCATTGTTATGAACACTTGTATATGGAACTAAAAGGATGTTGTGATTGGCTTGTCAAACACTTGCAAATCACGTGAAAGATGGACTAATATGTCCCATTGGCACATGTTATGGATCAAATGGTTCACTTGTTATATGTTGGCCAATAAAATCAAATGTCACTTGAATCACATGAATTCCCTGGAGCAATGTTTACTTTGCAAGGTCACAACACAAAAATAAATCTATTACACTTGCACTTGCATAGTCAATTGTTATACTTGTAATGTATCTTGATGATATTCTTATATTGGTCATGCCATAAGAATCTGACTATTATTTTTATTCATTGAATCGCAACTCACCGAATTGCAAATTTTTTTCAAATACTAAAGCATAAGATTTGACATTTTGGTACTTAAAGTTTTGCATCGAGACACATAGACCATATGTCATCGACTGAATTCCAACTCTCTCTCTCCTTGTGTCATGTACATACATCTAGATAAGAACTAGTTTATAGTCACTAGCCTTGAAATTAGTTAACATATATGTACATTAAATACATGTTTGATTGTGTATGTATAATGAATAAAACCTTTATGCATATGAATTTTGGACATGAATGCTATGAGTTTTGTAAACGAAAATGGTGGTTACACTTTAAGCTCACACTTCTTATAGGTTTCCCCATAACTATTTTTTGCTAAACAATTAATTCTTTTTCTTTCATGTGTGCACATTCTCTCTCTGTCTCTCTCTCTCTCTCTCTCTCTCTCTAAACTTTTTCATCCTTATGTATTTGTTAAAGAGATAAAGGAGTAAGTACAATATGTTAGTCACAAAAATCAAACTCATATGTGTTTGTAAACCTATCGTGCTTAGCTTTTATTCATGGTGATGCTTAGTATTTGTTAACTCATATGTGTTTGTAAACTCATATGTGTTTGGAAACCAATATGTATTTGTAAACCTATCATCGCCATGAATTCCCCAGTAAGATATGACTAGCTTGCAATGGTGCCACATCACATAAAACCTCATCCAAATATTTACCTATAGAAAAGGAAATTTTAACTTGCTTAGTAACCTTCACATCACTACTATCATTAAACCATTACAAGTTATAAGGTTTAGGATATTTAAGAGCAAACAAGTTCAATTTTTCACTAAGGTAAGTGCTAGAAACATTAGTATAAGAACCATCATTAATAATCAAATAACATACCTTGCCTTAGATCCTACACCTTTCTTGAAAGATGTTTTTCCTTTTGTTCTTCATCATTTTTAATTTGGGCACTTAAAAACCACCATGCAACTATAATTTCTTTACTATTTAAACCAGTAAGTTCATCATCACTAGCATCAGTAAGTGAGGGCATCTTGGGATCACTATCCTCATCATCATCACTATCTTCACATTCAATTTTACCATTAATAATCACCATGGTTTTCTTGTTGGGACATTCTCTTGCTACATGACCTCGCTCTTTGCAATTAACACAGTATATGGAATTTGCTTTGGACTTGGATGGTTTGACTTTGTTAAGCTTTGTTGATACCAATTTGGGCTTCCCTCATTCTTTGCCTCTTTATTGGTATTCAACTTTGAAACTTAAGATGGGCTTTTTGGCCTCCTTTTATTTATTAGTCCAATTAGATGAAGTAAAGTTAGGGTTGGAAGTTTTACCTTTAATTTTCATTTCCATATTTAGGGCTATATGGTGGGTGTCCCCCCAAATCTACATAATGTTATAGCTGCACCATATTTGTTATCTCCTTATTAAGCCCACTAAGAAAATGAGCTACAGTTTGTTCCTAATCCTTCTTTATGTTGGCATGGATCAGTGCGATTTCCATTTCTTGATAGTATTTCTCCTCGTTCCTATATCCTTGCACAAGTCTTTTACAAAATAGTTATGCCAATCTCTATAATAATAACGAACAAATCTTTTTTTTATGACTTTTTTCATCACATGCCAAGTTACAATCGGATCTTTTCCACATCTAATCCTATTAATTTTCAATTAATCCCACCACATAAGGGCATGATCAATAAATTCTACATCAATAAATTTTACTTTCTTTACCTCACTACAATTATGGCGTTCAAAAATAGATTTTGCCTTCTTCTCCCACCTAAATAAGCATCAAGATCATTTTTACTACGAAAGGTTGGAATCTTCATGTTAATACTCCTAAGGTTGCTATCTTGTTTATTATATCTTTGGAAATTATCATCCATTGCTAACTTGTTTATTATATCTTTGGAAATTATCATCCATTGATTCACCTTCTTCATCACCATTAGTCCATCTCCCATGCCTTGCATGTCTTAGGGTAGTGCAAGGGATGTTAGAGTTGTTGTTAGGGGTATGACATGTGACATCCCAATTACTAATCATTTCTAAACCATGTGCATTGAATCATTAATAAAACATTGAGCATTAAAGTTACATAAAATCGTTAAAATTCTTTAATGCCATCTCATTATCATTAAAAGACTTTTCTTCAATTGTTTTTAACACTATTTATCTTGTATCACAACGTAGTAACTATTCACAACAAAATATACATGACTAAATAAACTAAAATACTAATAGACTATATATTGGTCTTACCTCTATCACATTACTAAATAGCAACTTCAAAATGCAAACTAGATGCAATCTCTAGTATACTCTTCTTGAAAGAAAATTTAATGCTAAGGAATGAGCTTGCATTCTCAGTAAGTAAACACATAATGATACTCCAATCACAAATAACGTAGCAAGCATTTAAATATAAATAACACATCATCTCATCCATGCCCAAAATAAAGAGTTTTTAATCTTTAATGCCACATAGGCTATTACATTTTGTTGCCACATAGGCTATGAAATGTTGTTTCCACACAGGATATGGATATCTTTGCCACATAAGTTATCAAATGTTGTTGCCACAAAGGTTATCACATAATATTGCCACACAGGTTATAGATCATTACCACACAAACTATCAAATGTTATTGCCACACAAGCTATCATATGTTATTGCTTGCTCAACAATATCTAGTATTAGTCCTTGAGAAAATCATTTATAAATCTATCAAAATTATAGCAATATAATGACTAATAGCCATGCCCATTAACCTTGCAAATCATATCACAACGTACTTGCATTCTCAAGTCACAATTTATCAATATCTCATAAAAATAAATAATTCAACAATATAACAACCCTTTCATCAAAGTATTCATCAATATTATCTCATTATACAACATTTCAATCCATCAAGTCTCAGTTCATTGCATTTAACCAATCACATGTTTAAGTACCATTAGCTATTTACTTACCTCCTCCTTAAAACTATTAAGCTATAGATGGCCTTAGCTTATTTCCCATTATTTTCAATGCCTTAAGGACCTATTCCAATACATGAAATTAATCAATTATGATAAAGTAAGATTTTTATCTCAATATATATGTATGCTCTTATTATCATGATTTAGTAGGTTGTTTCTATAATTGCATTTTCTCCTATAAATCCAAATGACCTAATTCTTTTTTTAACATAAACTAGACAAATATGGCTACAACATATCCAAAATTCATCTTAGAATATTCATTAAAAAATTTATGGTGAATTTTATAAATTTACCCTATTTAGGTACAATTATATGTTAAACAGTCATGTAAACTTAACCATATCTCAAAATCTAAAAGTCAAATTGAAAAAATGATTTAGGGTCAATTAGTTAACAACATATGAATGAACATTTTTCATGCATCACACATTCTCTAATTTAGCTTTGAATGCCCTCAAAAGAAGTGGTCAATCTCATACTTTGTTTGCATGATCAATCCTGTTCAAGAGGCCATATCTCTTAACACGCAAAAATATCAAACAAACCTGATTTACAGAAATTTATACAAGCCATAAAGCTACAACTTTTAAGTTTAGTACTTCACCTAATTCTCACTTTAGGCCAATGAAATTCTTAGAAAATAAAACCAATAACTTAGTAGGTTTCAATAGGAGTAAGTCACAATCAATGGACTATATCTCTTCACACTTAACTTATGTGGAAAACTGTTTGACAATAATTTATATGAGCCATAAACCTACAACTTTTATGCTTTAAACCATTCCTAATTCATCTTCTAGGATTATGAAATTATGTGTACAATAATATGCTCATAAAATAAAATTAAAGCAATTCAGCTCATAATCACTCTCAACTTCTCGCACATGAATCCTAAATGTAATTGCCTTGTAACTCCCACTAATTGCTCATGATTAGTATGCCATGGAGGAGAGATTTCTTAGGGAGAAAATATGAAATCACATTCCTTTCACAAAAGCTAGAAACCTCAAGATTTCTTCCTAATTAACTTCTTCTTCTTCTTCTTCTTCTTCTTCTTCTTCTTTTTTCTCTTCCCCCTTTTTCTTCTTCTCCTTCTTCTTCTTGTTCTTCTTCTTCTTCTTCTTTTTCCTTTTTCTTTTCCCCCTTTTTCTTCTTCTTATTCTTCTTCTTTTTCTTCTTCTTTTTCTTATTTCTTTATTTTTGTTTGTCTTTGTTTATTTATTCTTCTTCTTTTACTATATTTCCCCACTTTCTCATCTCTTACTAGCCCTAATGGTAGAGAACTCTAATTTATATTCTTATTCTGATAAGATAAAAAATTGGTGGCTTGTTCTTATTGGTTGAAAGTTGAAATTTTCTCTTTTAGTCCATTTTCTTCATTCCTTCATAAGCTCTATCCATCTACCAATCCCCATATGTTCTTTATACTTCTAATAAGTTCCAAGACACATTTATTTAAGATATTATAACATACACTTAATATACGACAATTTTCCATGCAACTATGCCAACATCATATTCATATTCAAATACCTCAAACACTATGATAAAGTATTCATGCTTAAGTCATGTGACGTATATATGTAAATATAGCATAATTAAAATACAAATGAATTAGGTTGAGGATGTTACAATTCTTTTCCTCTTATGGAAATTTTGTCCTCAAAATTTTACTTACTAGAACTTAAGAATAAATAGGGATATTGTCGTCTCATATATTCTTATACTTCTTAAGTGGCCTCCTTAGGAAAGTGATGGTTCCATCTCACTTTAACCATTAGTATTACTCAATCCTTAGTTGTTTTAGTTATTAATCAAGGATTTCAACTAGGTCTTCATAAAAAGTCATATCATCAGACAATTTGATCTATGGCTCTGATAATATATGGAAAAGATCAAAATGATACTTTTGTAGCATAGAAATATGGAAAACATCATGTATTTAAGATAAGTTTGTTGGTAATATCAATCGATATGCCAAAGGTCCAACTTTTTCTATGATCTCATATGGCCCAATATGCCTTAGACCCAACTTTCCCTATTTATCGAACCTAATAATGTCTTTCCATATTGAAACCTTCAAAAAAAACTTTATCTCTAGCTTGATATTCCATTTCTCATATATCTCTAGCAGCATACCCTTTTTGCATTTCTTGAGCAACTCACAAGCACCTTCTAGCAACTTAGATTTTCACCACTCTGTCATGTATCATCTCATGACCCTTTATCTATCTCATCCCTTTAACATCTAAACAAATTGGACTTCTACATTTCCTGCCATATAAAGCTTCATATGGTGCCATACCAATGCTAGAATGATAGTTATTATTATATGCAAATTCCATTAATAGCAGATGATCATCCCAATTGCCTTTGAATCCTAACACATCTTGCATCATATCCTCTAATGTTTGAATAATCCTCTCTGATGGACCGTCAGTCTATGGGTGAAAAGTAGTGCTAAAATTCAAATAACACCTAAGGCTATTTGAAAGTTGTTCCAAAAATAAGAAGTGAATCAAGGATCTCTATCTAAAACAATAGAAATATGAATTTCATGTAATCTCACAATCTCAGTAACATATATTTTAAACATTCTATGGAGTGAATCTGTTTGTCATATAGGCAAGAAGTGTGCAAATTTTATAAGTCTGTCCATAATAACCCAAACAGTATTATGCCTTTTTCATGTTTGAGGCAAACTAACAACAAAATCCATTGATATTTCCTTTTATTTCCATATAAGAATAGGTAAAAGATGCAACTTACTTATTAGGGCTTAATGTTTTACCTTGGCTTGTTGTCAAGTTAAACATCTTGATACAAACTCAACTATATTTTTCTTCATCATTAACTACAAAAAATGTGACCGCAAGTTTCTATACATTTTTGTACTTTTAAAGTGCATAACATACGATTTAATGTGTGCCTCCTGTATAATCTCTTATCTTAAATCATCAACATTTGGTACACAAACTCGACTGCATATCATTATCATCCCATAGTCTCTAATTGAAAAATCATTATTCTTGTCTTTCTATATCTTCAATAACATTTTCTGTAAATATGGATCTTTCCATTGAGCTTCTCTAATTTTATCATTTATACAAGCTTCAACTGAAGTGTAGCCATTAATGTTGTCACATTCTCAATCTCAAATTTTACATTTAAAGCACGAAAATTAACCAAGGATGTCAAATTAT
This sequence comes from Omphalea diandra, assembly GCA_949677035.1. Classification (NCBI taxonomy): domain Eukaryota; kingdom Viridiplantae; phylum Streptophyta; class Magnoliopsida; order Malpighiales; family Euphorbiaceae; genus Omphalea; species Omphalea diandra. The sequence continues at coordinate 6,544 of CATIWR010361219.1, forward strand.
AACTAGTTATACCAACAACAACATCTATGGCTTTTCAGCTTAAAGCATCAATAACAACATTACCCTTACTTAGATGATAATCAATAGTGCAATCATAATCCTTCAATAATTCTATCCATCTTCTCTAATAATCAATAGTGCAATCATAATCCTTCAATAATTCTATCCATCTTCTCTACCTTAGGTTTAATTGTCTCTATGTTAGAATATATTTCAAGCTTTTATGATCTGTCAAAATCTGAAATGTCTCTCCATACAAGTAATGCCTTTAAATTTTCAAGGCATAAACAAAGGCAACCAACTCTAAGTCATGTGTAAGGTAGTTCAACTTATGAGGCCTTAGCTATCAAGAAGCATAAGTTATCACCTTTTCATGTTGCATCAAAACACAATCTAACCCCCATCTCGATGCATCAGTGCATACCACAAATCCATCGTCTGTTAATGGCAATGTCAAAACTAGTGTTGTAGTCAATCTCTTTTTCAATTCCTCAATGCTCTACAAACATTGATCATCCCATTTAAAATGTTATATTCTTCCTCAATAACTTTGTCAATGGCCCAATAATAATGGAGAATTTTTTCATAAAATGTCTATAATCACTAGTAATCTTAAGAAACACAATCATAAACTGAATAAGATGTTGTATGAATGTGGATCCCACTCCAAAATGGCTTTCACCTTGGCTAGATCAAGTTGAACAGCATGTTTGGATACAATGTACAAAATAACCACTTATTCCCTCTAAAAGTCACATTTGCTTACTTTGGCATATAATTGTTTTTCCCTTAAGATTTGCAATACGATTTTCAGATGTTGCTCAAGTTCCTCATGGTGTTGTGAGTATATGAATATGTCATCAATAAACACAATCACAAACTAATCAAGATGTTACAGGAAGGTATGATTCATTAATGTCATAAATGTTGTTAGTATATTAATTAACCTAAAAGGTATAATAAGAAACTCATAGAGACCATACCTAGTATGAAAGGCAATTTTTAAAATGTCTAGTTGAGCAACCCTCAACTGCTAATACCTAAATCTCAAATCAATTTTTTAAAATATCATTGCACCTCGAAGTTGATCAAGTAAATCATTGATTCTCAACAAGGGATATTTATTCTTTACCATTACTCGATTCAATTACCTTAATCAATACATAATTGCATGCTCCTTTCCTTTTTCTTCACAAACAACACTAGTGCCCCTTAACGAGATGTACTAAGTCTAATGAAACCTTTTTCCAATAATTCTTTCAACTTTTTCTTTAATTCTTATAATTCCTTTATAATAATTTGATAAGGTGCAATAGAAATAGGTGTCACTCCTATTAAGGTCTCAACATTAAAATCAACTTCTCTGTATGGTGGCAAACCTAGCAAGTCATCAAGAAACACTCGTGGGAACTCTCTCACTATAGGAATATCTGCCAATCTAAACTAGGAACACTAGTGTCTACCACACTAGTAAGAAATGCATCACAACCTTATTTGATTAGTTCAAAAGCGCAAATAGTTGGGATTAAACAAGTTATAATAGTTTTATGCTCCCTCAATAAATATAACTTTTAATTATCTTGAAGTTTTGATCATCAACTCTTTAGTATCACAATCTAAAACTGTATAATATTCATTAACCAGTCAATACCCATAATAACATCAAATTTATTAAAGTTCATCAATATCAAATTTGTAGATAATACGACACCACACACTAGCACTGGACAAGTTATACATGCTTTGGTTAGAATTATAATGCCTCTAACAAGAATCTAAACACATAAATCATATCTCATAGATATTATGATAGAAATTCTGAAGACATAAATGAATAAGTGGACCTTGCGTCTATCAAACCATAAACATCTAAATCACAAATAGAAATTGTACCAAAAATAACTTTAGGAGTTGTTAGAGCCTCTTAACAAGTGATAGCATAAACTCTAGCCTATGGTTAAATATGGGTTGCCTGTCTATAACTAAGAACTGAAGTTGTTCAACCATGTCATCCTCTACCTTTACCTCCCCATTTGCCTTTGCTTATGTCATGAACATTCTCCTCAACACTACTCTACCCAAATACCTGAGACTCTCCTCCAATCGCACTTGCCATTAGGTAATCTTAGCTCATATGGCTTGACTATCTACAAGTATAACAAGTAAGCCTTATAAGTCCTACCACTCTTCAAAATGATTTCTTCCATAATTAATACGAATTGAGGCTACACCTCTACCCATTGTGCCAACTAGTCCTCCCATGCCCTTTAAGTCTTTAAAACTACCATAACTACTTGTACCAAATGCTATTGATATTGATCTACCAGGTTGACTCTGTCCTCTGCCTTTTTGATTACCAGTAACTTCTTAAAATCTTAATCCCCTATATAATGTGAAACCACCTCTTTTGTTGCTCTATTTATTTCTCTACTCCACCCTATAACTTCTCTTCCTTTTTGCCTCAATTGCATTCTTCTCTTGCATCACCTTTTCAACTTAAATAGCTTTTACTAATAATAAAGTATAATTAGCTAGCTTGACTGCTAATTGATCTCAAATTTTTAACATGATTCCCCTTCAAATTTCTAGCACTTTAATTCCTCTATAACTACATACTTTCCAGCATATCTTAAGAGTTTAAGAAATTATACATTATAATATACCACTATCATATCATTTAGCTTCAATTGGAAAAACTCCATGTTCTTCTTATCTAAGTATATTGTTGATGTGTATTTATTTGCAAACTCCTTTAGAAAATCATCACATGTTAAAGTCATCAGTTGAGCAATGCTACCTGGAATAGTCTCCCACCAATCTAAGGCATTCTTTTAAAGTAAAGATATTGCATGCTTTAGTTTTTACTCTAAGGCACATTTAAGCCTATTCAATATTCTCTTAATTCTTCTAAGCAACTCTTCAGCCTCAATAAGATCTATAGTGCCCTCAAAGTCAATTGCCCCTTGTTTCCTCAATCTATCATAATTCTCATTTATAGCAGGTCATGTATATGTTTGTGCTACAAATCTCCACATCATCTTAGTAAATTATATGATATTTTAGTTCACACCTATAACTAGATTATTCCCTAACATCTTAAGATTCTTTGCAACATGGTCAACATGCTCACATGCATGTACAAACTCAACAAACTCATCTCTAACCTCTTGGCTAGCATGAACTCTACCAAGTGCATCCAAACTCCTATATGCCAATGCATGTAAGTATTAACATAATGCATATGTCACATATAACATATTTATATTTCACATGTTTATAGAATCATTCACCCCTCTGATACCACTAAAATGTGACATCCCAATTACTAATCATTTCTAAAGCATCTGCATTAACTCATTAATAAAGCATAGAGTATTAAAGTTACATAGTATAATTAAAATTCTCTCATGCCATCTCATTATCATTAAAAGACCTTTCTTTAATTGTTTTGAATATTATGTATCTTGTATCACAATATAATAGCTATTTACAACAAAATATACATGGCTGAATAAACCAAAATGCTAATAGACTGCATACTAAACCAACCTCTATTAGACTGCTAGATAGCAACTTCAAAATATAGACTATATGTAATCTCTAGTCTACTCTGGTTCGACTACAAATCCAAATGGAAGAAAAACATAAATAAGTTATGAGACTAGTTGATCAAAGGGCTCAAATTGAAGAAATAAGAAGAAAGGTGGCTGAGATTCAAAAGTTAAAGGATCAACTGAAGATAATTGAGAAATTTAAATCTAAATAACTCAACATCTCATCCATGCCCAAAATAAAGAGTTTTTAATCTTTAATGTCATACAGACTATCAAATGTTAATTCCACATAGGCTATTATATTTTATTTCCACAAAGGCTATATGATATCAATGCCACACAGGTTATCGAATGTTATTGCCATACAGGTTATGGATATCATTGCCATATATCAAATGTTGTTGCCATACATGCTATCATATATTATTACCACACAGGTTATCAAATGTTATTACCATACAGACTATCATATGTTATTGTTAGGTCAATAAAATCAAGTGTTAGTCCTTGAGCAAATCATTTATAAATTCATCAAAATTCTAGTAATATAATGACTAATAGCCACATCCATCAACCTTGCAAATCATATCACAATATACTTTCATTCTCAAGTTACAATTTATTAATATCTCATAAAAATAAATAATTCAACAATATAACAATCCTTTCATCAATGTATTCATTAATATCATCTCATTAATCAACATTTCAATCCATCAAGTATCAATTCATTACATTTAACCAATCACATGTTTAAGTACCATTAGTTATTTACTTACATCCTCCTTCAAACTATTAAGCCATGGATGGTCCCGGCTTATTTCCTATATTATCTTTAATGTCTAGAAGACCTATTCCAATACACTAAATTTATCCATGATGATAAATTAAGTTTTTTTATCTGAATATGCATGTATGTTCTTATAATATATCATGACCTTCATACATTGTTTCTATAACTACATTTTCCCATAAATCTAAATGATATTATTCTTTTTTCTACTTAAATTAGACATATATGGGTGTAAAATATCCAAAATTCATCTAAAATATGCACTAAAAAATGTATGGTGAATTTTAGACATTTGCCATGTTTTGGGTAAATAGTCCTATAAACTTAGCCATATCTCAAAATGTAGGAGTCCAATTGAGAAACTAATTTTGGGCCAACTAGTTAACATGTAAATAAACATTTTTCATGCTTCACATATTCTATAATTTCTTAAACCTTTTAGGTTCCAATCTCATTTTGATTATTATAAAAAAGACGTAAAACTAACATTTGCCTAAGATTGTTTGTGTTAAAACTTACAAGTACATCAATTTCTTGAATTGTAATGATTGGAGAAGAATTTGCTCTTAACTCATTTGAGTTAATGTTTGAAAAAATCTAAGTATTAAAAGATGAGAATCAAAGCAAATTCGGTTGAATTGTCCAACGAGTGTTACCCACTTTCAACAGGCATTGAGGATTGCACAATGACGTTACTTCTTTTGCAACAGATGTTACTTGTTTCACAATAGGTGTTGGACAAGTGTTATAGTGTGAGCTATGCTATATGGACCTCACCACAGGTGTTAGACAAGTGCTCAAGTATTAGCTATGCTGTCTCAAAATGGACATCGTGATTTCACAAAAAGCATTAAATTAGACCTCACAATCGGCATTACACTTTTGCAATGGGTGTTGGAAAAGTGCTTTAGTTTAAGCAATGCTCTCTGGACCTCAAAATGGGTGTTGCATACTCACAATCAACATTGAAAAAATACTCACACTTTTTAGACCTCCCAACAGTGAACACTCAAATAATCAACAAATGTTGAGATGTTTCTAATGGGCATTGTGAAAGTTCCAACAGGAATTAAATCACTTCTACATATTTTGAAAACTATAGAAAAAAAAGATTACATTTTTCTTAAAATCAACAACAGGCATTGAGCAAACTCCCATAGGAATTAAGGTTAGAATAAAAAACCATTGCTTATCTAATGGTCATTAAAGAAAAAGTGAAATAAATAATTGAAAAGTCAAAGGAGAAACCTTGAGCTAACTACTCTCAAACAGCTAGTTTCAATGGGCATTTCAATGGGACCAACGACTGTTGAAGTTAAAAATTGACATTGAACCACCCATTTGCTTAAATTCAACAATAGTTGTTACCTTACCAACGATCGTAGAGTTTCTTTAATAGGTGTTAATTGCTTATAAGTGACAAATCTTCTCCATCTACTAGTTCCTTATTCATCTTATAAAAAGGAACTGCTACTAACAAAACTAAGAAGAGAACTATTCAATTAAGTGAGTAATCTATTTTGAAACCTATTCTTAATAAAAAAGGCCATGACATTGTAAAAGAATGAGTGATAATAGCATCCAAAAGACATTCTTTGATTAAGAATGAGAGTAACCTAAAAGAGTCATCTTCATAATAAAATTTAAAGGATATATTTATCAAAAACTTTCTTTACTTTTTCACTCACATCAAGTTTACCTTGTGAACGTACTTTAAGCATATATTCTTACTTGAATGAGAGAGTTCTTCCTTCTTCTAAAAGTATAATAATCTTTTGGTTTATAACTTAGAGTTGAGAGACCATTTGAAAGTATCTCTTATGAAAGGTTTAAGGCCTGAAAACTACTTTGGTTAAAGGTTAAGTAGTACATATGAACTACTTGTAAGAGGTTGATAGTGCCTATGAATCTAACACTTGTGAAGGCTTGGTAAGTGCCTAAAAATTTACTTGTGTAAAGGTTGTTGATAACACCTTAAGCTATCAAAATAATGAGGGCTCTAATGGAAATAGTATAGGAGAGGACATAGGCAAGTTATGTCGAACCTCTATAAATTTTATGTATTGATTCTTCATCTATTTTCGCATTTCGTTTGAATTTATAAAATCTATTATTGCCCTATTCAACCTCCCCTTTCTAGGGCAGTAAAGGACAATAATTGGTATCAAAGTAAGTCTATTGATGAAAGCTTAAGTGCATAGAACAAAGATCAAGGCAATTCATGAAGAATCATAATCCATCCATAAGCCTCCATTCTTCAAGGGAGATATTATGGTTACTAGAAGAATCTTATGGATATCTACCTCGATAGTGAAACCATTGACCTATGGGAAAGGAAAAGAAGTTCCAACAAAGCTAGTTGGACATGTTTCTATACCAAAGCTAAAGAATGAATGGACTACTGAAAAAAAGAAAGCAAACCTAAAGAACGTAAGAGCAATGCATGTTCTTTTCTGTGTAATCCATAAGTCTTAATATGCAAAGCTACAAATGTGTACATCAACAAAAGAGATATGGAACACAATGTAGACTCAACATGAAGGAACCTATGAAATAAAAAAGAAAAAGATATAAATGTATACATACATGTATGAGACATTTATATACCAACCTGGTGAAACTATTACTGAGATGTACAATATATTCATAAACATTGTAGGCACTCTTAAGACTTTGGGGAAGTCATATACAAATGAGGACATGGTAGTAAAAATTTTGAGAACACTTCCCAAAGATAAGCAGGAAGCTAAGAAGATAGCTATAAAGGAAGCCAACAAACTAGAAGTCCTATCAGTTGATGAACTTATGGAAAAGTTATTAAATCAGAGGACCACTTTTGAAAAGCTTGTTGAAAACATAGTGATGAAAAAAGAAATACTTAGCATTGAAAGCCAAAGAAGTACATTTTAAAACTCCTTCTACTTCGTATTTACTAGCTTCTTCCTTTTCTAGTGATGATGAAAATAATAGTGAATATGAGTATCTTACCTTCATTACCAATCAAGTAAAGAAATTCCTCTCGACAAAAAGGGTAGAAAGGTATAGAACTACAAGAAGAGAGGCACCAAGAGTTAACTCACCTGCTATGATTCAATGAGAAAAGGAATATAAAATTAGATTGTCTAAAGATTAAGAAAAGTAAGCTCTCTTCCAAAAAGTACACTTTCAAAAAAAGAAAGGAAGTGTACAAAGCCACTTTGGATGACACCAATGATTTGAAACCTGATGAAGATGAAATAAGAAAGGAGCTAGCTAACCTCTATCTCATGGCAATTGAGGAGCAGCCAAATAAATCCTTAAGTGAACACACATATAACAGTGATAGTGACGGTGACAAAGAGGTAAATCCTTTTGACTCCTACTTTAGAGATAAGTTGCCCTCTATAATTACTAAACTCACTATGAGCATTGATACTCTCAAGTTTAATATCTCTTATCTTCAAAAAGAGAACAAACCCTTGAAAGAAAGTGCTAGCAATTAAGAAACTTTAGCTGATGGAGTAAAGTCTTTCACACCTGATAACCTTAAACTAAAGGAAAATCTTAGCATGTTCACTAGAGGAAAGAAGAAGTTAGACTCCATCCTTGATGCTCAAAGGAGCCCACCCATTAAATATGGATTAGGTCACAATACCACTTCTTCAATGGATGCCTCTACTTCTTAAATAGTCTTTGTTAAGGCTAAAGAGAATAATATTTCTAACTATTTTATGAAGCAAAAAGTTTTTAAAAAGGGAAATACCACTAATAATAGAACAAGTGAAAAGTCTCAACACAATCACACATGATTGAGAAATGCTCCCTATTGAGGAAATTATGTTTACATGTATTACTTTTACAAGCCTAAGAGGTAAAGTGTGCAGAGACACAAAAATTGGCATAATTATGAGTATAGACATATATAACACAAGAGAGTTCCTCATATGAGAAATACTACTAGACACACTACTTAATGAAGCAACAAGTCTAAAAGACACTATATACATGTACCACCTAAAGGTAGGATACTAGCCCACTTTGATGGTGGTTGTTTCTATTATGGTATATATGGCCACATTGCCTATCACTGAAGGCATGATGAGCAATTATCAAAAGATAACTCCTAGTACCTAAGAAGGTTTAGGTACCTGAGATATAACCTTCTTTATTTTGCAGATGTGCTTGAAATCCCAAGTTGGAGAGCAAGAGTAGTCTTGTGACAATGAAGATTTAAAGCACATTACATGAGAAAGAAAATTATTCTCATACTTGGAAAAGATTGAAGGTATTGGAATGTATCTTTTGGAGATAATGGCAAAGCAAAAATTGTTGGCATAGGTAAAGTTGGTAAGGATGATGATTGACCTATGCTTAATAAGGTACTGCTTGTAAATAGACAAAAGCACAACTTGCTAAGTATATGTTAGCTATGTGGTAAAGGCCTTAGAGTTATGTTTAAGCAACAAACATGTTATGTATCAAGGATAAGTGATAACAAAATTTTGTTTTTTGGCAAGAGTTCACAATATCTATGTGATTGATTTAAACTCTCTTGTTAACCATAATGTAAAGTTTTTAGTTTCAATAGTTGATGAAGGTAAAACTTGGCATAGAAGGCTATGACATGCTAGCATGAAACTCCTCAATAGGTTGAAGAGAAGAAACTTGGTTGAGAGGTCTACTTGAAGTCAAGTTCATAAAGCAAGAAGTTTGTGAATCATGTCAAAGAGAAAAACAAATTAAATCCTTATTGAAAGCTAAGAATAAGGCAAGTTCTTCTAGAACATCATAAATGCTTCACATCGATCTGTTTGGTCCCACTAGGGTAGCTAGCTTAAGAGGCATGCAGTATGCATTTTGTTATCCCTTTGTATCTTAGAAGGGGGGTTGAATAAGGCAATGACAAGTAATAAAAATTAAAACAATGAAAAAGATGAATAATCAAGACATAAGATTTATAGAAGTTCAACACAACGTGCCTAAGTCCTCTCTTTTAGTATTTCCACTAGAGCCTTTACTATTTTAATAGCTCAAGGTGGTATCAACATCGTATACATAAGTAAGTTTTTAGGCACTTACTAAGCCTTTATAAACGATAGATTTTTAGGCCCTTTCAACCTCTTACAAGTAGATCACAAAGACTACTAATCTTAACCCAAAGTAGTTTCCAAGTATTACCTTAAACCTTTCACAAGATCTAGTTTTTCCTTTAAGGTTTCCCAACCTGAGGTTTCCTCAAACTTAATATAACAATTTAAGAAAGAGGAAAACTTTTTCACTCAAGCAATAAAGACACTAAAAGTACTTCTAACAAAGTATGATTGATGAGGTTAAGAATGTGAAGAGAATTTTTGGAAAGCTTATCCCTCAAACTTTGCATTTAAGAAAACTTTTTCAATCTTTTAATAATTAACTTTTTTTAATTACTAGATCACTCTTTGTTCACCTTTTTTGATTGAAAAAAGCTTTCACACTAAAATGCTCGCTCAATGAAATAGTTATTTATGTATTTTTATTAAGAGCAGGTCCTTTTATACCATTAACAAATAACTAGCCATTAGAAAAAAAAAGATGTTTGAAATCTATCAATGCCTATTGAGACAATCCCACACCCATTACTAAAGGCATCAACTATCATTAATATCACACTTGTCAATCAAATACATCTTCAATGGTCATTGGCTCTAATGAAATGCCCACTAGGACTAGCTGTTAGAGAGAACTTGACACAAGGCTCCTCTTTTGACTTTTACATTAGCATATTTCACTTTTTCTTTAATGACTATTAAATAAAAATAATGGCCATTACTTTTAAACTTTAATGCTCATCGAAGAAGGACAAATGCCTATTATTGATTCCCAAAAAGTATGAACTTGATGTTCTATTTTATAAGGTCTACACAAGTCCTTTAATGACTATTGGATGCTTTGCAATGCCCATTGGTAGGACCTTCAATGCCTATAGAGATATGAGGGTCCTTCATTGAGGAGTCCTGAGCTTAAAGCTTAAATTAGAACATCTTTTCAACATTTATAAGAGATCTTCTAATGCCCATTGGATGTACATAGTGCCCACTGAGATATTGAGTGTGCCTCGTTAGGGGGTCCATAGCCTTTGGCTAAATTTAGAGAGCTTTTTCAATCCTTATTGAGATGGACCCATGCCCATTTTAGATTTTAGATAGTTTTCCTTGATCTAAGGCACTTTGTCTAACACTTATTGTAAAAATGCAATGCCAATTAGTAAGGCAAGATTGACAGTCATTATAAAAATACAATGCCTATTACAAAGTTCAATGTGCATAGCCATGTGTGAGCACCTCAGATTTCATGGTTTTATGTTCAAGTTTATGGAATCTTGCTTGTAACCCCTACCTTTTATCAATCATCAGGGAATTGAGATGATAAAGGTCATACATTGGTAAAGAGCCCTAATCATGGCTTGTGATTTAGATCAATGGTGGGATCCTTAAGGGCTTACATAAGATAGAAGCCCTTTTTTCAATGTTAGGGTCAACAGGGGACTAAGGCAGGATGATACATTGGTACCATCCCTAGGTGAAATGTGGAGTCACCATCTGACTTTGGTTAAGAAAATAATCCAAATAAAGACAAATTTTAAACCTACCTAAGTCATTTAGAAGGCATAATCCATTTTTACCCCATCAAAGATAGAGTTTGGGAGTTAGGTATGACTTAGGAAAGAGGTTAGGCCCTCTCAAGTCGTCTGGATATAAGGATCTAGCTTTCGAGCTATCAATGGTTCATTATTATACCTTGCCTTTATTAATCAATTTGCTATTTATCCGCTTAGGTACAACCATCTAAGTAAGCCATCAACCATAGCAGTAAAGTATGCAATGCATGAATGATATGCAAGATATGAGAAAGTAATAAATAATATATACAAGGCAGGGATGAGGGATAAATATTCAAATGGTGGGATTATCATGCAATGAACTTAAATAGATAAAAAGCATACATTAATTAGCTTTCTTAAACTATAAAAATGAACACTAATTAGTCCATAAAACTTAGGTCACATGGAAAGAAAATAAGTTAGTACATGAAACAAGTATAAATAAAATCAAATGAACTAAAAAGTGTAAGAGATTAATACAATGCATAATATCGTCTCTCCCATGTAAAAGGTGCCTAGATATGCATCAAAGTCCACAATATCACATTTTCGCATAACCGTCTAACAAGCAAACATAATAGAAATGCATAAATCATTAACCTAAAAAAGAAAAGAACATGTAATGCAAAGCATTTAGAGGATGTGGAGTGGTCTAAGGTAAAAACTCACCACATAAGGGATCGTAGGATTGATGAATCTTCACCCTATGTTACTCTAAAAAAGCATGGCATCCATATAACCATAAAAGAGGGTTATAATGCAAAATGAAAAAGGAATCCCATAACTAAAACATTGTTCACATGCTTCTTAGCATAAGAAAAAGCATAAAAAGAAGGGCTCCCATGGTCATTACAATCCCAAGTTCCTCACTTGGTCACTACACTAAGATGGTTAAAACATAATCAAAACATCTCCTTAAAATCAAATAGAAGATCCTAATAGTTTTTCTTTTATTATGATAAGTAATAAAAAAACCATATAAGGCATAATCAAGACTCCATTTTGATATGAATAGAGGTCCTAGGTCATTAAACCTCACCCTATTCTACCACTGGGATAAGACATCATAAAAAAAAAATAAAAACTTCCAGAAAGAACGAAATTTGAAGGAGGGGAAAAATAGACTTTACAAAAAACTATCTACTAATCAAAGTAGGCTATACAACCTAATATTAAAGTTGGATAACCATTATTTCCTAGGTTTTGAAAGCAAAGGAAGTAAAAAAAAAAAGGAAGAAGAAAGGAGAGTAAGGGGATTCCTAGATGCCTTTATGTGTTTTTATGCCCTCAGAGGCTCACAAGTTTAATATTTTCCTTAAAAAGACTTAGGGAATGCATAAAGTTAAATATATTAGGTCTGGTTCTACTTTGGAGTGAGTTAAGGTAAGTTAGGGTTTATGGTTTATGTGTTTAAAAGATGTTTGATAGGTGATTTTGGCAGAGTAATCTTAATGTTTCTAAGCCTCCTCTCCTCCTTTAAAATGGGGTCTATTTATAGAGAGAGCATGGTGCACCAGAGCTAGAAATGGTTCTAGTTGTACCATGTTCATAACCAATCATAGAGAAAAAGGTGAATCTTTTAGAATTAGAGTTTGCATGCAGGTTGTACATCCATTTATCATAACAACTTATTTTACAACAACATTGTAATCAAGAAGTTGTTATTTTATCCATAGGATTTGGGCATAACATAGGCCAGCTACTACATACTCAACTTCAGTAGTTAATAAAGCAACTGAGTTTTGCTTTTTACTACTCCAAGACACTAAATATTGACCAAGTGATTGACATGTGCCTAAAGTTCTTTTCTATATATGGTACACCCAGCAAAATCAACATGAGAAAATGCATTTAACTCAAAGAAGAACTCTTGGGATACCAAAGTCCTAAGTTAAGGGTAGTAACAAGATACTTAAATATGGGTTTCATAACATACAAGTAAGACACTTTAGGTTTAAGTTGATATCTAGCACATAAGCAAACATTGAACAAAATGTCAAGTCTAAAGGCTATGAGATAGAGTAGACTATCGATTATACCTCTATATAGCTTTTGGTCTACATTCTTGCCATGTTCATCCACGCTTAGCTTAATGTTGGTGCTCATAGGAGTTTTACATGTTGTTGTCCATGAGAAATCTTTTGATTAGTTCTTTTGTATATTTGGCTTGGTTAATGAAGATTCCTTTTTTGCCATATTTGATTTGTAATCTACGGAAGAATTTGAGTTCTCTGATCATGCTCATTTCGAACTCACTATTCATTACTTTAGAAAAATCTTCATATAAGCAAACATTAGTAGCACCAAATATGATATCATCTGCATATATTTGCACTTATAATATGTTCCTTTTCTTTTTCTTAGAAAAAAGGGTTGTATCTACCAAATCTTTGGAGAAACCTATTTTCTATAAGAAAGTTGCTCAACCTCTCATACTAAGTTGTTGGAGCTCGCTTCAAGCCGTATAAGGCTTTGGTTCACTTAAACACACGAATACGAGAGTAATGACATTCAAAACTTGGAGGTTATTCAATATGCATTTCTTCATCAATAAACCCATTGATAAAAGCACTTTTGACTTCCATTTGATATAACTTAAAGTTCATGTGAGATGTAAATACAAGTAGAATTCTAATAGCTTCAAGTCTAGCTATAAGTGCAAAAGTCTCATCAAACTCAATCCCTTTTTATTGGTTATAGCCTTTGGCTACTAACCAAGCCTTGTTCCTAATAATATCTCTATGTTCATCAAGTTTAAAGAACCATTTAGTTTCAGTAATATGATGGTTATGAGGTTTAGGAACTAAGGTCCATAGTCTATTTCTTTCAAACTGGCTAAGTTCTTCTTGCATAGCAAAAACCTAATGCTCATCTCTAATGGCCTTCTCTATGGTCTTAGGCTCAATAAGGGATACAAAAGTAAGATTAGTGCATGCATTTCTAAAAAATGATATAGTTGTTACCAGACTTGATGGATCACCAATGATAAGATCTCTTGGGTGATCTTTCTTAAAAATCTAATCCCTTTATAACTAAGTTTGCTCTTCATGAGGAGTAAGAAGAGGTGGATCTTCATTTCCTTCATTCCTCATGTCATATGGCTTATCCATATTATTTCCTTCTCCTCCAATGATTAGCTTATTCATGGGACTTGCAAGATCATCAATATCATATTCTATTCTTGAAGAAGTGGGGTCAGATTCATCAAATACAACATGCATAAACTCCTCTATAATAAGTGTTTTATTGTTAAAGACTCTATACCCTTTGTAAGTGATAAAATATGCAAGAAAAATTCCTTCATCAAATTTGGACTCAAACTTAATACAACATGCATAAACTCCTTTATAATAAGTGTTCTATTGTTAAAGACTTTATACCCCTTGCAAGTGGTAGAACATCAAATAAAAAAAATCCTTCATTGAATTTGAATTCAAACTTACCAAGGTTGTCTTTAATTTTTAGAATAAAACACTTATAATAAAAAAAACTCTAAAATATGCAATCTTGGTCATTTTATTGTTCCATAACTCATAGGGAGTTTTCTTTAATAAGTGTCTTATGAAGGTTCTACTTAAGACATAGTAAGAAGTGTTTACAGCCTCAACCTAAAAGTACTTAGTAACATTGTACTCATTCAACATGGTTCTTGCCATTTCTTGAAGAGTTTTATTCTTCCTTTCTACCACATCATTTTGTTGTGGAGTTTTAGGAGTTAAGAAGTTGTGTGAGATACCATACTCATCACAAAAGCTATGAAACTTAACATTCTCAAACTCTCCTCCATGGTCACTACTAATGAAAGAGATTCTTAAATCCTTTTGGTTTTGAATTCTCTTGGCAAAGGATCTAAATGCATTAAAACAAGAATCATTATGTGGGAGGAATACTACCCAAGTATATCTAGAGTAATCATCCGCTATGACAAAAACATAATGCATGCCTCATAAGTTGGCTACTCTATTAGGGCCAAATAGATCCACGTGAAGCAATTACAATGGCCTATAAGAACTTACCTTGTGCTTAGCTTTGAATGAGGATTTAATTTGTTTACCTTTTGGCATGTTGCACACACTCTTTTTGTTGCGAACTTGATTTCATGTAGACCTTCAACCAAATTTATTCTCTTTTGTTTATTAAAGAGTTCCATGCTTGCATGACCTAGCCTTTTATCTAGGTTTTACATTTATCCACTATAAAGATTAAACATTTTGCATTGTGATTAGCAAGATAGTTTAAGTCAATCATATAAATATTATGAACTCTTTTACCAATAAACATAATTTTATTATCACTCATCCTTGATACATAGCATGTTTATGGCTCAAACATAACTCTAAGGCTTTTGTCACACAGTTGACTTACATTTAGCAAATTTTGCTTAAGTCCATTAATAACCAGTACTTTAATAATGATAGGTGAGTTATCATCCTTACCAAATTTAATTATGCCAATAATTTTAGCTTTGCCATTGTCTCCAAAAGAGACATTTTTAAGACCTTCAACCTTTTCCAGTTGTGTGAAGGACATATTTTCTCCTGTTATGCGCATTGATCATCTACTGTCAAGATGCCACTCTTGCTCTCCAACTTGGGATTTTAAGCACACCTACAAAATAAGGAGAATTATGTATTAGGTAACCAAACCTTTTTGGCTCCTAGGGGATTAACTCTTACTAGCTGCTTATCATGCCTTCTTGATTGACAATGATAGGCCATATGGCCATATATACCACAATAGAAACAATCACCATCAAAATGAGTTGATATCCTACTTTTATGTGGTACATGTATATAGTGTCTCTTAGACTTATAGCTTACTTGAGCAATGTGTCTAAGAATGTTTCTCATGTGAGGAACTCTTTTGTGTTTTATGTGTTTATACTAATAATTATGCCAATTTTTATGTCTTTGCACACCTTGCCTCTTAGGCTTGTAAAAGTGATACATGTAAGCTTAATTTCATCTATGAGGAACATTTCTTAATCATGTGTGATTATGTTGAGACTTCCCTCTTGAGTCATTATAAGTGCATTTCCCTATTTAGAAACTTTTGGCTTCATAATATGGTTAGAAGCATTATTCTCTTCGGCCTTAACAAAAACTATTTGAGAAAATGAAGGAGCCACTGAAGTGGTGGCATTATAACCTAATCAATATTCGATAGATGGACTCCTTTAAGCCTCAAGGATGGAGTCTAAGTTTTCCTTTCCTTTGGTGAACTTATCGAGATCTTCTTGTAGCTTAAGGTTCTCAGTTGTGAGCGACTCTACATCTTCAGCTAAAGTTTCTTGACTTTTAGCACTTTCTTTCAATGATTTGTTCTCGTTTTAAAAAGAGAAGGTATTAGACTTAAGAGTCTCAATGCTCATAATGAGTTTGGTGATTATAGAGTATAACTTATCTCTATAGTAGGAGTCAAAAGGATTTACCTCTTTGTCACCATTCCTATCACTGTTACTGTTGGATGCGTGTTCACTTAAGGATTCACTTGATTGCTCTTTAGTTGCCATAAGATAAATGTTAGCTAGCTCCTTTATTGTTTCATCTTCATCAAGTTTGAAGTCACTAGTGTCATCCCAAGTGGCTTTATATACTTCCTTTCCCTTTTTTTGTTAGAGGTGCATTTTTCTAGAAGGGTGCTTGCTTTTCTTAATCTTAAGATAGTTTGATTTTATATGCCATTTCTCATTACATCCATAGTAGATGAGTTGACTCTTGATGTTTTTCTTCTTATAGTTCTTTGCCTTTCTACCTTTTTTATTTGAGAGGAAGTTCTTTACTTGATTGGTGATGAAGGCAAAATGTTCAACTTTTCTACTATCTTCATCATCATTAGAAGAGGAAGATGTTAGTAAATAAGAGGTAGATGGAGATTTGAAATGTACCTCTTTGGCTTTTAGAGCCAAGTCTTTCTCATTCCTATGCTTTTAGCAGGCTTCTCAAGTGATCTTATGAGCTAATAGCTTTCCCACAAGCTTATCTAGGACTTCCAGTTTGTTGTCTTCCTCTATAGTTGTCTTCTTATCTTTCCATTAATCTTTGGGGAGTGTTTTCAAAATTTTTGCCACCATATCCTCATTTATATATGACTTCCTCAAAGTTTTTAGAGTGCCCACAATGTTAATGAATCTATTGTACATCTCAGTAATAGTTTCACTAGGTTTATACATAAATGTTTCATACATGTATGTGTGCATTTTTATCTTTTTCTTTCTTACTTCATTAGTTCCTTCATGATGAGTTGGCAATATGTCCCATATCTATTTGGTTGATGTACACATTTGTAACTTAGCATATTGAGACTTATGGATTGCATAGAAAAGAACATGCATTGCTCTTCCATTCTTTAGGTTTGATTTCTATTCTTCAGTAGTCCACTCACTTTTGAGCTTTGGTATAAGAACGTCACCCACTTGCTCTGTTGGAACCTCTCTTCCTTCATTAACAATGTCCCAAAAGTTAATGGTTTTATTGTCAAGGAAGATCTCTATATGATTCTTCCTGTAACCATAGTCATCTCCTTAAAGAATGGAGTCTTGTGGATGGAATGTGATTCTTCATGACTTTCCATGATCTTTGCTCTAAGCACTTAAGCTTTGATCAAAGGACTAGCTCTGATACCAATTATTATCCCTTAGTGCCCTAGAAGGTGAATTTGAATAGGGCAATGGTAAAAAATAAAATTTAAAACTGAGTGCAAAAAGGATGAAGATTCAAGACTTTAGATTTATAGAGGTTTAGCACAACTTGCCTATGTCCTCTCCTTTAGTATTTCCACTATACCTTAACTATCTTAATAGCTCAATGTGCTATCATCAACCAATACATAAGTAAGTTTTTGTGCACTTACCAAGCCTTTATTGATATTAACCATCAATTAGTAAATATTTTCACTAAACCTATTTGTGATGAAATGATGCAAGTCATCAAAAGGGAACTTGGTATGTTAGATGGCGTTACCTTGTAGTAGCTTTAATCAAGTTTATTTCTTTCTTAATTTTTCTTTTGAACCTTATTGCATTTGCTAGAGGCAATAGTAAACCCTAAAGAGCCTACAGGACCTATAAAAACCATAGAACCAACCCCTACCTCTCCTTTCAAAACCACTTCTCCTCATGATCCATCTACATAATCTTATATGCATTTCAGAGTGTTTTTGTAAATTATAGTTGATGATGGACTACATTTTATGTGTCCTTTAAAAAAAATGAATAATTTTTTCTTCCTTTTTTAATGTACTTGTGCTCACAATCGTTACTATTGTTCTTTGTGATAATGCTGAAGGGGGAGAGAATTTTATGAATAAAGAGTATGGAGGAGAGAAATAAAAGATAAACATGATAATTTAACAAGTAACCTTAATAGGTTAAGAGGGAGTTAAGAATTAACAACCTAATATGATGCGCAATTCAACCTTTTTATCCATAGCCTTTAAAATATTATTTGTCATCATCAAAATGGGGGAGAATGTTAAACCTTTTAAGATCGAAGCTCTTGTTTTAATGATTATTAACAAGAATCAGGACTAATGTTTGCCCAAGATTATTTATGCTAAAACTTATGAGTACATCAATTTATTAAACTGCAATGATTAGAAAAAAAAAAATTTGCTCTTAGGTCATTTTAGTTAATGGTTGAAAAACTCTAAGTATTGAAAGATGAGAATTAAAGCAAACTCGGCTAAACTGCCCGATAGGTGCTACCCATTTTCAACAAGCAATAAGGACTATGCAACGAATGTTACTTCATTTGTAATAGGTGTTGTATAAGTGTTCTAGTGTGAGTTATGCTCTATAAACCTCACGACAGGCTTTAAACAAGAGCTTAGATATAAGCTATGCTCTTTGAACCTCACAATGGGCATCATGATTATGCAATAGGCATTGAATTGGACCCCACAACTAGCATTGCACTATTGCAATAAGTGTTAGAGAAGTGTTCTAGTTTGAGAAATGTTATTTGGACCTCGAAGTAAGCATTATAGTCTCATAATTGATGTTGAAAAATTGTTTTAGTTTGAGCCACACTTTATGGACCTCTTAATAGGGTACACTCAAATAATCAACGAGCATACTAAGATGATTCTAATGGGCATTATGAAAATTCCAATAGGCGTTAAATCACTTATGTAGATTTTGAAAAATAGAACAAAAAAGATCGCATTTTCTAAAAATCAACAACAGGCATTGAGCAAACTCCCATGGGCATTGAGGTTAGAGTTAATGCTCATTACTTAGAAAAAGTGAAATAAATAATTGGAAAAGTCAAAGGAGAAGCCTTGAGTCAACTACTCTCAAACAGCTAGTTCCAACGAGCATTTCGATGGGACCAATGACTGTTGAAGTTAAGAATTGACTTCAACCACCCTTTTGCTTAAAATCAATATTAGTTGTTATCTTTCCAATAGGCATGAAGGCTTTTTAATGGGTGTTAATTACTTGTAGCTATAATATGAAGTGATAGCTCTTATCTAATTGTTATTCCTTGTTTAGCCTATAAAAAGGAACTTTTCTCAACATAAATAAAAAGAGAAATGTTCAATTAAGTAAGTAATCTATTATGAAAGCTATTCTCAATTAAAAAGATTGTTACATTATAAAAGGAAGAGTAGTCTAACATCCAAAAGACATTCATTGATCAAGCTTGAGAGTAACCAAAAAAAGTCCTCTTCATAATTTGAAGGATATATTTCTTAAGAATTTTCTTTACTTTTTCACTCATATCAAGCTTACCTTGTGAATGTACTTTGAGCATCTATTCTTGCTTGAGTGAGAGAGCTTTTCCTTCCCCTAAAAGTGTAATAATCTGTTGGTTTATAACTCATAGTCAAGAGACCATTTGAAAGTATCACTTAATAAAGGTTTAATGTAGTACCTTAAAACTACTTTGGGTTAAAGTTATGTAGTACTTGTGAACTACTTGTAAAAGGTTAATAATGCCTAAGAATCTATCACTTGAAAAGGCTTGGTAAGTGCCCAAAAACTTACTTGTATAAAAGCACCTTAATAATAGTGAAGGCTTTAGTGGAAATACTAGAGGAAAGGATGTAGGCAAGTTGTGCCAAACTTTTATAAATCTCATGTGTTGATTCCTCATCTATTTTCGCATTTCGTTTGAATTCATAAAATCTACCATTGCCCTATTCAACCCCTCCCCCCCTTCTAGGGCACTAAGGGATAACATAATTCAGCTTTGAAGGTCCTCAAAAGAAGTGGCCAATCTTAGACTTTATTGGCATGAATAGCTTAAGATCAGTCTTGAACAAAGAGCCATACACAAAATATTAAGCAAATCTGCTTCATAAAAATTTAGACAAAATATAAAGCAACAACTTGGAATTTTTACACTTTACCTAATTCCAACTCTAGGCCCACAAAATTCATAGAAAATCAAACAAAAAATTAAGTTAGTTTCAATAGGAGTCAGTTATAATTAAAGGGTTATATCTCTTCACACATAACTTATGTGGAAAAACTATTTTATAGGAATTTATATGAGACATAAACCTCCAAACTTCATGCTTTGTACTTTTCTTAATTCATCTTCAAGTGTTATGAAATTGTATGTGCAACAATCTATTCATAAAATGAAATTAAAGGAATTCAGCTCATATTCACTCTCAATAACTTCTCACACATGAATCCTAACTATAATTACTTTATAACTTTCACTAATTTCTCATGATTAGTATGCCATGAAGGAGAAATTTCTTAGGAAAACAAATATGAAATCACATACCTTTCATAAAAAACTATAAATCTCAAGATTTCTTCTCAGTTAACTTATTCTTTTCCCTTTTCGTCATCCTTATTCTTCTTCTTCTTATTTCTTTCCTTCTTTCTTTCTTTCTTTATTTGGTTTCCTTCTTTTACTGTATTCCCCCCTTTTCTCCTCTCTTAGTAGCACCTAATGGTAGAGAATTCTAATTTGTATTCTTATTTTAATAGGATAAAAGATTGGTAGCTTGTTCCTATTGGTTGAAAGTGGAAATTCTCTTTTAGTCCCTTTTCTTCATTCCTTTATCACCTTGTTCATCTACTAATCCTTATATGCTCATTGTACCTTTAATAAGTTCCAAAACACCTTTATTTAAGATATTATAGCATAAACACGACATATGACAATTTGCCATGAAACTATGAAAACATCATATTCATATTCATATTCAAATACCTCAAATGATATGATGTAAGTATTCATGTTTAAGTCATGGAATGCATATATGAAAATATATCATAATTAAAATGCAAATGAATTAGGTTAAGTATGTTACATGACGATTACACTCTATTTTTTTTAATCCTCTTCATCAATTGCTCTATCTTTTCATGCATATCTCCTTTTTTATAATTAAATCTCTTAAGTTCTTTAAGTAAAGTTTTAATTCAAGATCATTCTCTACTTCTTCCAAATTTGCCATGGTTAGTAAAGAATAGAAAAATCCTCATAAAATCACTCCCTCACATCTTTACATTCAAAAGATGACACTTCTCTTGTGTTTCACACAATAAGGCTTTTACCTTTTTATGAACTCACTTCTCTTGCCTTTTACTCCTCTCAGTTATTTTCTTGAAGTTATTTCAAAATTGAAGATATTATTGTCAAATCACCTTAATTACTTAACAAATAAATAATCTAAACTTAAGAATAATTCTAGAACATAAAGAAAATAACTTAAGATCAAGCATAAAAGAAGAGATTAAGATTGGAAAGATTATGTGCAATTGGAATTTGCAAAGCTTGAATTTATCTTAAAGTAGATGAAAATTTAAAGATTAAACCAAATCCAACTTAAAAGCAATCAATTTGAACTTTCTTGCAAAACAAACTCAATTGCAATTTAGCTTCTCTTTTATTTCTCTCTTTTTTCTTCTCTTAACCTTTCTTTTCTTTCTGACATCCTCTTTTTTATCTTTTCTTTTTTTTTTTTTTAGCTTGAAGCTAAAATAAAACTTGCAAATCAAGAAATAAGAAAAATAATGCAAGAACTATATTAGGTCGAATCGAGTGAAACAACTCCAATGCAATATTTTTTTTGTGATTTTTGAAGTTAGAGGGCTTTGAAACTAACAACAAAGACAACTAATTAGTAAACAAGGTGAAATAACAAATTCAGATGAAGGAAACCCTAACAACCTGAATTGAAACTAGAAAAGAATGCAAATCACAATTTGATTTTTTTGTGATTTATGATGATGCAAAATGAATCAATGGTTTGAATGAAAAAATAACTAAGAAACAAGAAGAAACAAATAATTTTGATGAAAGAAACTTAAAGAAAATTAAATGTTCATAATAGACAATAAGAAACCAAATTGAAATAAGAGAAGGAGAAGAAACCATTTGGATGAAATACACAAATAGTAGATGGTTAGAACAAGAAAACAAGATGTAAAATGAAAGAATAGTGAACACAAAAGATACATGCTTCATAATTAAAACCTTGGCTCTGATACCAAATGATACCAATAAATGGTAACTAAATCCCTAAGTCACATGCTAAATTAATTTGCCCAAAGATCTATGAAAGAATCAAGCATAAAGGAACTTTAAATCCCAACTATACCTCTCAAAAATTTGTTTTTGGCAACTTTAAGTTATAATGATTTAAAAAGTTGCTAATTCAAGAACCTAAATTACCTAAAGCCAATTTAAGCCTAAAATTAACTAGTTTACAAAGTTATTAAAAATCCATTTAACAACAATACTAAGCTCTTTCAAGAACTCAATAAGAGAACAAATCTCATGACTTTAAGTTAAGAAAAATCATTATTATTCAATTCATTATGCTTTGGCTGAATGGGGCTATATATATAGCCTTACAATGCTCGAAGACATAAAAAAAAAAAAAAAAAAAAAAACCCTAACCCTAGCTAGTATTCACCCATAATGAATTGGCCACCTAAAAATTAACTAAATATTACAATCCTAATGAAATAAGGATGCAAACAAAGCCTTGTGATTAAACACGAAAAATTTAGCCAAAAGTATTTTTTTAGGCTAAAATTACTTACAAGAAATAAACTAATAAAATATGATCTTAAGAAGATATGAAAGATCAAATTTGGCCAATGAAGAAGAAGTAAGATAAGTGTAAGAGATAATGCCAATTAAACAAAGCTTAGTGCATCTTAGACTTTGACTTTGACTTTGACTTAGGCATGACTTATCTATATCCAAATATGTCTTGGCACAATCTTGTCTCATTTTAGGACATGTTATGTCTTGTCTTAATTTAGGATATTATCCATAAAATTATCTTATCCATTATATTTTAATTAAGGCAACCTTATCCATTATGTCTTGTTCATACGTCTTATCTTAACCATTTTTGTCCTAAGATGGATAATTTTGGGTATTATTCTCCATTTGTTAGGCTTATCAGATGGACACCATAATTAGCCTTCATACCTTCATTAAATATATAATAGGCTTGAACTAGGTTTGATGAAGTTCTATTAAAATAATCCATTAAATGGTTTATATGTCAACTTTTATCCTTAAGCTGCAAGCTTTAGGTCCAATGGGCCAAATGGGCTTAGTTGCATCATGTTCTTATTTTACTTATACATAGAAAAGATGGTTCTTAAAGGATGTATGTAGATTGTAGAGATATAAACAAGATTGCAATTAAATATAAACATTTTATTCTTAGAGTAGATGATGTGTTTAATGAATTACATGTGCTTATATGTTTTCAAAGATTGATTTAAAAAGTGGGTACCATCAAATTCGCATGAAAGAGGGGGATGGGTGGAAAACAGTTTTAAAACAAAATAAGTTTGTATGAATGGTTAGTTATGCCTTTTCATTTGACTAATGCCCCCAGCACTTTGATACAAAATGAGGGTAACTTGTGCCTAACTCGTTATCAATGTTAATATAGCCCCAAAAATCTATCAACAATATGATGCAATCAAGTCTATTTGGCCTATTGGACTAAAAGATTAAAGCTTAGAGCTTAAGGACAAAAGTTGGTGCATGGGCCATTTAATGGATCTTCATTAAGCCCAATTCAAGCTCATTATACATCTAATTAAGGCATAGAGGCCTATTATGGAGTCCATCTGACAAGCCCAACATAGAGAAGAAAGCCTAAAATTATTTGTCTTAAGGCAAAAATGGTTAAGACAAGACATGTGTAAACAAGACTAGTGGATAAGGTTGTCCTAATTTAGACATAATGGATAAGGTTGTTCAATAGATAATGGCCTAAATTAAGACAAGGCATAAAATGTCCTAAAATGAGACAAGGTAGTGATAAGACATATTTGGAAAAGGATGAGACATGTCTAAGTCAAAGTCTAAGTTAAAGTCCAAGATGCACCAAGGTTTGCTTAGTTAGCATTATCTTCCTACTCTCATCCTACATCTTCTTTATTAGCTAAATTTCATCTTTCTTATCTTCTTAGGATTAGCTTTTGCTTGTCTTTCTTCTTGTAAGCAACTTCAGCCTAAGAAAACTACTCTTGGTCAAATTCTTCTTGGCTAATCATAAAGGTTTATTTGCTTCCTTATTTAATTATGATTAAATTATTTAGCTTATTTTTAGGTGCCAACACATCTTAGCCAAATTCTACCCAGGGTTTCAAGGGTTTTGTTTCTTTTGTTCCTAATTAGTTTATTGAATTTGTAACACTATAAATAGCCCTCCCATTCAGCCAAGCATAGCAGATTGAATGAATATTGATTTCTTTTAGCTTAAAACTTGTGAGATTTATTCTCTTATTATGTTCTTAAAATAACTTGGTGAGATCATTGAGTGGATTCTTAATAATTTTACAAATTAGTTAATTCTAGGCTTAAATTGACTTTAGTCAATTTATGTTCTTGAATTAACAACCTTTAAATTTTTGTAACTTAGATTGCTAGAAATAGGTTTCCTAGAGGTCTAGTTGAGATTTAAAGTTCTTTTATGCTTGATTCTTGAATAGATCCCTTAGGCGACATAATCTAGTATACAAGTTAGGGATTTAACTACTCTCATTCATATCAAAATGGGAGGACTATTGACAAGAGAAAGAAGCTTTGCAAGGTCTAATCATAAAGATGTAAGAAAAAGAGGTCATTCTTGAAGATTAATTTTCATCACGACCACAAGGTCTTATGATGAAAATAAAAATGAAGCTATTATAATTATTTTATATAAATTTAATAAAAATGCATCTTATAGTAAGACTGAAAAAAATATGAATACTTAAATTTATTTTAATACATATCTTTATGTCAAAGATGGTGAAGAAGTTGATTATGGAGATTACACAACCACAATCACGACCATGTACACATTTATACAGTCACAAGCATAGCCATGTACTTAGCCATATGGCCAAAAGCACTCCCCGTGTAGTTTTAGAAATGCACAAATAAGAAGATATGGCCATATAAATGTTTACACGACCATATAACTTAACAACATGACCATGTAACTAAAGAGCATGACCATGTAAAAGGGAGTCATAAAAAGCATCAAAATGAAATTGCAAGTCTGCATGACCATGTAAATCCTTACATAGTCATGTAACTTCTTGCATGGCAATCTATTCCAAAACAACGGATTTTGTGTTTTCTTTGTTAAGTGACTTATTTTCCTCCTTTTGTAATTAGATAGGGCAGCAAAGTTTTTTTTTTTTTTTTTGTCTTAGGGTTTCTTTTAGCTAATTATGAATATTTATTTCTTATATTTGCCTATAAAAAGGCCTCCAAAATATTGTAAACATAACTTTGAGATTAATGAAACCTTTATGTTTTAACAAGTTTTGCTTTGCTTTCTTGTGTTTTTGGTGGAATACAAAATATAGACTCATTAAATGAGGGACCAATTTTTGTAACATTTTCAAGGTTAGTGTTTTAATGACTTGGTTTCTTTAGGATTCTAATCCGATCTTCTACAACTTGACTTCTAGTTTTTCTTGGGTAAAGTTAACAATTCATATAAAGAGTTTTATGTGTGAAATTTAACTTATCAAATTAGATAATTTAAAAATGTATAAGAATATGATAAAAATATTCACAGTATATTTAATATATTACACAGCTAGTTTAAATTTTTATATAATAATATTTTATATAAATTTTCTCATAATATAAATAATATTTTATTCATATTGTACAAAATTATCGATAACATTGTATGATTTTAACGTGAAAAATGTTATCTAAAATAATATAAAATTTATAGAGTATTAAATATTTCACCCATAAATTTATAAATTTTACATATAAAAATAGTGACATTAACGACAATAATCAATAACATTTTTTTATGACAACAAATTTGAAATTAAATATTTAGTGTAACTTTTTAAAATATTTAAGTAATATTCTCATATGTGTATATAATTTATCATATTAGATAACTAAAACTGTAAAAGAATATGATAACATTTTTTACAATATATTTAATATATTACACTGCTAGTTTAAAATTTTATATAAAATTATTTTTGTGCAAATGTTCTCACAGTATATGTAATATTTTATTCATATTATATAAAAATTATCTATATCATTTGATAATTTTAATATGAAAATATTGTTTAAAATAATATAAAATTTCTAAAGAATATTAAATATTTTACACATAAATTTAAAAATTTTACATATAAAAATAATGATATTAATTGCAATAGTTAGTGGCATTTTTTTTTTATTACATATAATTTTTCATTAAATATTTAGTGTAAATTTTATGCATTTAGATAACAATCTAATCAATGTGTAAAATTTAACTTTTCACATTAGATAGTTTAAAATTATATATAAGTATAATAAAATTTTTCATAACATGTTTAATATGTTACATAAATAGTTTAAAATTTTACATACTATTTTTAACAAATCTGCTCATAGCATAGGTAATATTTTATTAATAAGGATATAAAATAATCCCTGCTTAAATAATTTTGACATGAAAACATTATTCAAAACAATATAAAGATTTGCATCAAATGTTAAATATTTTACACATAAATTTAATATTTTACATAAAATAAATAGTAATAAAATAACAAAATTAGAGATAACACCTTTTCAATGCTATAAATTTATTTTTGATATATTGTGCAATTTTAAATTATCTATATAATAATTTAGTTATTCGTGTTATTTAAATTATTATTTTGAGAACTTTTATTTTTATAAAATTATTCAAGACGATGATATAAATTAGCATAAAATAATTAATATAGTAAACACATAATTCAAAAGTTTATATGATATTTATTTGTGTAATATTTTAATTCTTTAATTAAGTTTTGCATCATACTGTATATTTTATTTATTATCTTATATAGTTTAAATTTACAAAGAAATTATCTAAAAAATTACTTATATTATACACACACATTAAATGCTATACTAGGTAACATCTTGTTATAATAGGTAATTTAAGAAAAAAAGTTACCACATATCAAATTTTACTATTAACCTTATTATAATTAATTTTATGATATTATTAAATTAATCACAGTAAAATTCAACAACAAGATGCATTAATGTGGTTTGAATGAACCTTGAACAACATGATCCATACTTACAAAATTGGAAAACTCATTTTATAAATAATAATTTTAAAATTATTTTTTATTTGTACTTTTATTTTTAAATATATTTTATTTATAACAATATATGATAATTTTTTATTATTTTAAGATAAATTTAAATTCTGTTGAATATTTTTAAAAATTAAAGATCTAAAATGATGTTTTTGACTTTTTAATGATATTAATGAATTTGGTTTAAAAGTGTTAATAATATAAATTACAAATTCGCAATTATTAAAAAAATCATAATTTCATAAATATATATAAAAAAATCAAATCATATAACAATTTTTAACACCTTTTTTTTCTTAAAATTATATGCAGAAAGAGGTGGCAGAAAAGGTAGGCCAGGGCAGGAGGTGAGGAATATTATTTTAATTGTAATTGTTTTCGTTTACAGGTAAATACGACTAATTTATTGTTTTTGTGGCCTTGCGAGACAGTGCAGAAAGGCTGCAAGAGAATCCATCAACCAAACATGGTAAAGTTTAGGATATAATTTTCATTAGATTTTCTTTCCCCTCTCGTTCTCTCTCTCTTTGCAACAAATTAAGGAAGGAAACAAACACTTTTTTTTTTTTTTTTAATCCTTAGGCTATTTGTCAAACTGACCATCTCGATTTCCCCTCCCACGCCTACTTCCTCTTCAAACATTTTAACTACACCAAACCAAAGAAAAATAGAGGGAAAGGAGAGAGAGACAGAGAGAGAGAAATCAATCCTGAATTTTTTAGGCTGTTTTGTATCTGTTTGGAATCCTCAATTTGCATGGAACGCGTTCATAATTAAAAGAAAGAACGAGCTTAATTTGCTCTTGGTTCTTCTTCGTTTTCTTGTTC
Source organism: Omphalea diandra (assembly GCA_949677035.1). Lineage (NCBI taxonomy): Eukaryota > Viridiplantae > Streptophyta > Magnoliopsida > Malpighiales > Euphorbiaceae > Omphalea > Omphalea diandra. The sequence continues at coordinate 34,895 of CATIWR010361219.1, forward strand.
ATGGATCTACGCATGTGGAAAACTTCATCATTCAGCTTCAAAATCAAACAACCTTCTTCTCCATTATTTTACTGCGTCTCCATCGTCTTCTTCCTTTTCTTATTCTGCGGACTCAGCATCATCATTTCCACTGCTACATCTCTTGGTAATTAATTCTCTCCTTAATTCCTCTTTTTACTAGCTAATTCTTGGTTTAGTAGTTCCACATTTATTCCTGCATATGTTTGAATTTTAATTTAAGCATTTCAATTATTGTTTTTTTCAATAATCATCTTTATTTATCTCTCAAGTTTTATTTTTGCCCTCTGAAGTCTGGATATAATAATGATAATAGCAATAATGCGTAACTTCCTTTTTAAGTGCAGCCATCAGGTGTCCATTCTCTGGGAAGGCTTATTTTTACTTTCTGGTGAGACTACACTCTATTATTTCTACTACTCGCTTTATCCTTTCTTTCTTGCTTTGTGTTTTTCCCGCTTTTTCCTTCAGTTTTATAACTATGGAGATATTAATGTTTCTTCCTGAAATCAAAATTAATTATCATGAAATTGTTTTAGGAAAAAGATATTAAAAATTGAATGCCAAAATTTTTGCATTTATAAAATAGCTTCTGACTATGTACAATAGAGTAGCTTATAAAAGTATATGTAAAAGAGTGTCAAATTAGTTTCAGGGGACTCATCATCTTGTGAGTTCACAGTGTACAAGACTTTTCCGAATCTCTCATCGCCAAACATACGATTTATACGGTTAAAATATATTCGCCATATTAAAGACAGCTGCAGAGCCTTGCCGCTGAATTCTCAACCGTGAGATCTTTTGAAATACCGACCATGATTAGGCAATACGGGAGGGTGGTGGTCACCTTTTATATCTAAGATTTGGCTTAGTTAGGCGCATTACGCACCATGGCGCATGTTAGCAGCTAAGTCAATTATTTCTTTGTTTTTAAGGGGCTTTAGCCGCTTTATTGTCAAGAAAAAATAATTTACAAATGCTGTATTTTGGTATTTGATTTACGTGGAAATATTATATTTTTAAAATAGTTAAATTTCAAATTTATAGATTCATTATTTTTCATGTACATGAACAAATATTTTTTAATCTCAGAGTATGAAAAGATATTTTCTCATGACTATTAAAATTTGAATAAATATACATAGATAACATAATTTTAGTTAATTTAACACACACACACACACACACACACACACATATATATATATATATTCATTGAACTAAAACTTTTATATAAAAGTAAAAAATACAAGCTACCATTCAATTTTAGTTCAAACCATTATTGAACTATAAAAAGCTATATTCTTTATTAATTTATTAAATAATTGAATCATTTTTGGATCTTCAAATTTTTATTGTCATACACTGCATTTGTTGAATCATTAACATGTTATAATTATTAAATACTTTTGAAAATAGTTATTGGTACTTTAAATAATATTTATATTTTATATTAAATCATCTTGATAATATGTCTATAATTATTTAATACTTTGACTAATATTTATATTTTATATTAGATTGATCATCGTGATAAAATTTCATTATAAAATTTTTTTTATTTTGATTAATTAAATAAATATTCAATTACATTGGGAAATGATAGTAATCTAAGTTTTTTTTTTTTTTTACTTTCTTATATATAAACTAAAAATTTATATCTAATTAAATACAAGAATCTCACATTTATGGAATTATTTATCTAGAAATTTACTTTCTTTGAAAAGTGAGTATGAATAAAATTATTAAATTTTGATAACCAGAGGTGTGTTAGATAAAAAATAATTTTATTTTTATAATTTAACTTAATCTATTACTTGCTCTTTTATTTATTAAAATAAATTTAAGTATTTATATTTTTTTCAGTCTTACTATAAGATGTATTTTTATTAAATTTATACAAAATAATTATAATAGCTTTATTTTTATTTTAAATTTACTAATTCATCCATTCCTCACATTAATATTTTCAACATACAACAAAAGAAATTCATCACCATTTTTTAGTTTAAAAGTAATTTTTATGTTAATTTGTTAGGTACTCGTTTGACTCTGTTTTTTGGCAAAATTCATTATATATATATATATATATATATATATATATATATATATATATATATATATATATATTGAATTTGACAAAAATGAAAAAGAAAAACGTTTATAAATTTGCATATCAACATA
>CATIWR010361291.1:0-19254 GCA_949677035.1 Omphalea diandra
GGAACAATTGAAAAATGATTGAGAATATATATATCATTTTTTATTATAACAATAAAATTTACTTTCATCCTCATAAAAGTGGCATAATTAATCAATTTTAAGACCTGAAATTGCTACAAAGAATAAAAAAAATAACATATATTATATCTCAAATAACAAATGGTTCAAATAATAGAAGAAAATAAAAAATTAAAATGGAAAGATATAGAGAATAAAGAAATATCATCTTCAATTTGCTCCAAATCCTCCTCCACAGTCTTGAAAGTTCATGACGATCGCAACCAATCTTGACAACATATTAAAGCTTCAGCAATTTTAGGAGTTAAAGCTTCAGCAATTTATAATATAAAAAGATAGTCATTACCCGCAACAATGCGCGAGTGACCATCTACTATATTAATAAAAAAAAAGTTTGTATTAATTACTTTTATTTCTATTATTTTCTTATATTTCTATCACGTAAACTATACAATATTACTTTAAGAGAGATATCTTAAGAATACAAACGACTCAATAATTTCCCATCCCATTGATATACTTAGTTAATAACCATTTTAATGAGGTACCATTTCAAATTATTCAGCTGCAACTTTTCAATTTTTTACTTCCTCAAAATTTTTTCTCTTATAGTTCAATTTGAATACAAAATTTCTCTTATTTTTTTCATATTTTATATCAATAAACATATATTTATATTTATTTTTTTATCCTCCTCTAATGAGAAATATTTATTTATATATTCAATTTTAATTTGAATATTTATTTTGACATGATTTTCATAAAAATAAAAATCATATTAGACAAATAAAAAATTTTAAGTCAGCTAAATATAAAAAATGAAAATCACTAATTTCGGTCTCAATTTCTAAGTAGATATATATATATATATATACACACACTATACAAAAAAAAAAAAAGAAGTAAGTAGCAATTGAAAGAGGAAAGGGCAAAATCTATTGATTTCATTTCCATTTGTGTTTTGTTTGATCATCTGATTTTATGATTAACATACGCCAAATCCTTTTCACAATGCCCTCTGCTTCTCCCTCTCTGTCTCCCTCTCCCTCTTCAGATCCCCTCAGATTCCCTTCTTCATCAATCTCTTCTTCTTCATCCGTCTGCAAACACTCTCCATTTGCAACTCTCGACCTTCTTATCCTCATCCTTGTCCTCTTCTCCGGAATCTTTCTCCTCACCTCCTACTTCTCCTACATCGCCCGCTCCCTTTCCCTACTCCTCTCTGCCTCCTCCCTCCAACTCCTTCTGCTCCCCTATGTACTCGGCTTCCTCGCCCTCTTCCTTGCCTCCTTCCTCTTCATCGACCTCTGCTGCGGTGCCAGATCTTGCAAGTGCCACAAGCCCGGATGCAAGGGCCTGAAGAAGGCCATGGAGTTCGATTTGCAGCTGCAGACCGAGGATTCTGTCAAATCGTCCTTCTCTCAGATCATCGATAAGTTGCCCTGGAAAGGTGGCACCGAAGCCAATCCTGATTCTGTGAACGACGCTGTTTTGATAGCAGTATACCGACGGTATACCGCCAAACCGAACCAAAATACCGAAACCGAAAAAACTCAAATCTTAATATCGAAAATTTTCTGGTTGGACCGGTTTCGGTTCGGTTTTGGCGGTATACCGAATACAAACCGCAAAAAATTCACCCTTACCATGAGCTATATAATAATACTTAATATGACCTTTAAAATTTGCTTAATATATCACAAATGTTAGAAGAAATTTTACTAAACATGCTCTAAGTCTTCAAGTCTTTCATTTTTTTTTTATTTGTGCTTTAAGTCTTTAAATCTTCAAGTTTTTCTTTTTTTTTTTTATTTTATTTCTTCATATATCAGATTTAGCATCTTTTAGATTTAGCACCAATAAAAGATTGGAGTGTGTAATTACAACAAGTCTTTTTTAAATATTATTTATACATCTTATATGAGGATTATTATTGGATAATTTGAGTTTAAGTTTTATAAATTATAATTATGAAAAATTTTTACTGATATTTGAACAAGTTGGAAAGAACATACGACGACTCTAAAAACTATTTCGCTTATATTGATATTGAATATGGAATAGCACCAATGAAATTTCTCTTTCAAGTCCGATAGAAAAAGAGTGTAAAGATTTATCATTAGCCTACAATTATATCTTAATCCATAAAAGCTAATAAAGGACTCTCTCTAGTGACTAATTGGAAAAAATGACATAATAAGGATTATTCTCTAACCTCAATTTTAGTGTCATTCTCATTAAATTTTTTCTTTTTTCCGTGGGTTTGAGCTTAAAATTTAATTTTGTAAATTTTTCATGACACTGTGCACCCCTTTACAACTATATGGAAGACAGATAATAATACTTTTAGTAAGTAATCAATGAATATATTTTTATTTTACTGTATGATAAAATAAATTAATAAATTAATATTTATTTTATTTAATTAATAAAAATATAAACAACTTAACGTTATAGAGAGTTTTTTTAATATAAAATTAATTTACGAAGTTTAACAGTATATAAAGTTTTCATATAAAATAATTTAAAAAATTTAACAATATAAGAAGTTATTCATATTAGCTTTTTCCATGACTTTAATAATGATAATAAGAAGTATTATTTTCTTACATAATAAGAAAAATAAAAAACTTAAAGATAAAAAATAGCCAATAGAAAATGTTAAACTATAAATTTTTTTGACTTTTTATCAAAATAATTAATTATTATTTTAGTATTTTATTTATTTAAAATGACCTAATTAGACAATAACTTTATAAAATAATAATATATTATAAATAATAATGAATTTTAATAATTATTAATATATTAATTTTTAGTTACTTGAGTGATAATTAATTATTTAATAATAATAAGTATTAAATTTGTTTAAAATTTATTATTATAATTATATTACTATTTTTATATTTGAGTAGGTAAATATTTTTAGCTGTGATTACAACTAACTACTAATGGATTAATGACCATTTTTATCCTTAGATTTATTTATTTAAAGTAATTTTGAATCTGACATTTTGTTTGAAACTCTTTTACCCCAAGATTTATATATTTGAAGTAATTTTACCTCTCACATTTTGTTTAAAACTCTTTTGGCTCTAACTTGACATTTTTGCCATTATTAGAGATGATATTAATTAATTTATAAACTTTTATGACATGATAATTAATTTAGCTAATATTGATATAAATTATTAAAGTTAAAATGATAAAAAAAATGAATAAAAAACAATAATTTTTTAATACTAAAATTATATTATGACTAAATTATATTAACAGTTAAGAGTAAAAGAGTAGAACACATTTGTCCTGCAAGAATCAAACAACGACAATCAAATCAGAAATAAGCGATAAACTAGAAAACAAATAAGAAAGGAAGAGGCATGGGCCAAAATCCACAGCCGCCAATTCCAATTTCTCAATAATTCTCCTCCTAACTATTACATTCCAAATTTCCACCACCCGCCAGTTTGCTAACAATATCATCCGCATTTCTAATTTACGTCATTTTCCCATTATCCAATCACACCCCGTTTTTTCCTTTTCTCTTCCTCGTTTTCTAAGCTCACACAAAAGTTTTAAAAAAATCTGGAAGGGCAAATTTTGTAATCACCGCACTGAATTTTTAGTTTTTGATTCCTTATGGTGGCATGTCTCTTCTTCTGCCACGTGCCTCTCCTCGACATGAATCGGTTATCTCCGGTCACCATCGGCATGCTCCCCTGTCTCTGCTCTTATAGTAGAGGTGCTAAACTAGTGGGTTTCGGTTTCGGGTGGCAGAGAAAAGAGAAGAGGAAGCTCAAGTTTGTAGTGAGTGCTGAGCTGTCAAGCGCTTTCTCTTCCCACTTGGGTTTGGATTCTCAGGTCTTGTTTTGCTTTCTTCTTTAAGCGTTTGATGAAATGACTGACTGACTTAAAACTACCGATCATTCCCATTTTACATTTTGGATTTGCAATTCAGGTTATGGTGGTCTTTAGTGATAACTGAAAACTATTTTAAGTCTTGGCTAAATTTGAACTATATTTGTTCGAAGCACTTGAATGGGCAAACGGGACATTCAAATTCAATCAAAGATTAAATTTTGATTGACTTATTGGATATGCAATTCAGGTTATGGTGATCTTTAGAAATTAATATTTTTGGTGTTGGGGAAAATTGAACTATAGCCTTTAAAATGTTGGGGATTTGAATCTATCCAGTTAACTATGGGTCGATTTGATGATCCTCCTGTCTTACTTGTTCGAAGCCCTTCAATGGGCAAAGGGGTTGTTCAAATTTGATTGAAGTTTCGAACTTTGATTTTTTATGCAGCTTGTATAAGTGGTTTCTTAATTGGGACTAATTAAACTTAGAATATTTGCAGGTCAATTTTTTCCCGCAAGTGCTTGATGAATTAGAAATTTTAATAAAAAATATATGTTTATTTTGTTTTATGTTGATTAGAATGACGTGTTTTTCTGGTTAGAAGATTGCAGTTGAGCCCCATGATCTGTCGCAATTGCCTTGGATTGGTCCTGTTCCTGGGGATATTGCTGAAGTCGAGGCATATTGTAGAATATTTAGAGCAGCTGAACAGCTTCATGCTGCATTGATGGACACATTGTGCAATCCTGTGACAGGGGAATGTATTGTGTCATATGATTTTTCACCTGAGGAAAAACCGTTACTGGAAGATAAAATAGTGTCTGTGCTTGGTTGCATGTTATCACTTTTGAATAGAGGGAGAGAGGATGTTCTTTCTGGAAGATATTCCATCATGAATTCCTTTCATACAGATGTAAGCATGATGGAGGATAAACTTCCGCCACTTGCCATTTTTAGGAGTGAGATGAAAAGGTGCTGTGAGAGTTTGCACGTAGCTCTGGAGAACTATTTGACACCTGATGATGATCGAAGTGGGGAAGTGTGGAGGAAATTGCAGAGGCTGAAGAATGTCTGTTACGATTCTGGCTTTCCCCATCATGATAATTACCCTTGTCATATGCTTTTTGCAAACTGGAGTCCTGTTTATTTATCCAGTTCCAAAGAAGACATAGCATCCAAAAATTCTGAAGTATCATTTTGGAAAGGTGGTCAGGTTACAGAGGAAGGTTTGAATTGGTTGGTAGAGAAGGGATTTAAGACTATCGTGGATCTTAGAGGAGAAATTATAAAAGATAATTTTTATCAAGCAGCTGTAGATGCTGCTACTTTGTCTGGGAAACTTGAGTTGATTAAGATTCCTGTTGAAGTTAGGACAGCACCATCAGTAGAGCAGGTTGAGAAGTTTGTATCTTTGGTTTCAGATTGCTGCAAAAAACCCATCTATCTTCATAGTAAGGAAGGAGCATGGAGAACTTCTGCCATGATCTCCAGGTGGAGACAATACATGAATCGCAGTGCATCTCAGTTTATTATTCCTAGTGTTATGATGACACAAGATGCAAACAAAAGCAAAAAATTACAGGTACCTTCTGTTATGGAAGGGAGTTCCATCCTGGAACGGAAAAGTGGATCACTTCAAGATACTTTGGATAAATTTCATGGTTCAAATGGAGTGTCTCGTGAAGATGTGTCTCCACTTAAGGATGAAACAGGCCCAAACATTAACGAGGCCCACAATGGCCTTGTTTCTGCTCCGGGTACGCCAGCTGTAGAAACAGTTGAAAATGAGGGAAGATCATCAGTTAACATTTGCAGGGAAACTGACCCTCTGAAGGCTCAAATTCCTCCTTGCAATATCTTCTCCAAAGCAGAGATGTCTAGATTTTTTAGGACTAAAAGAATCTCATCTCCCACTTACTCTAATTATCAGTTCTTTAAGTTCAACAAATCTCCTGCTTCAAGAAAGACGCAAACAAGTGAGAATGTTGGAATTGATGCTATGTCAGGGGTTGTGGAGGCAAAACAATCCAATGGACCAGTTAGTAGTGAAAATCTATCTCCAAAACATAAGAGCTCATCTGATGATGATCAAAGGTATCTGAAAAGCAGTAGTTTTATTTCTGTTGGTTCAGGTTTGAATGTATCTGGTGAAGAGAGGCTTTCTGTTCCCGAAACTAATGTCAGTACCACCATGAGTGATAGCTTAAATAAGCATGTTGCATCTGATGTTGTTGAGGAGGTTCAGACAACAAATGGAGTGATCCCAGCAAGTTTCAGTGATGATGAGTTGAGCTCAATTGAAGGAAACATGTGTGCTTCTGCAACTGGTGTTGTAAGGGTGCAGTCGAGAAGGAAAGCAGAAATGTTTCTTGTGCGTACGGATGGATTTTCTTGTACCAGAGAAAAGGTTACTGAATCTTCCTTGGCCTTTACTCATCCCAGTACCCAGCAGCAGATGCTTATGTGGAAATCAACACCAAAGACTGTATTGTTGCTGAAGAAGCTGGGACAAGAACTCATGGAAGAAGCTAAAGAGGTATCATCCAAAGTCTCAGTATTTGCTAAAAAGTTGCATCTCTCTTAATTCACTGTAATTTCTTAACCTAGGGTTCTGTGTATTTTATTATTCTTACTGTTGCTGGATTTGATATTGAAATTTGTGAGTTTCAATGAATAGGCCTGAGATATTTTTGCATGCATAATACCAAGTGATTTCTCCATACAACAATCTTTCTCAGTGCTGATATTAATGTTACAGAGAGAAGGGTTCTATTCGGTGAGTTATAAAAATGCTCATTAACACCTTATGGCTGTGGACCTAGATTTTCCAAGGATTAATGGTTCAGATAGAATATATAGGCAGGGAGGCAGTATGATATTTGCCTAAGCTTTGGCGAATACTTTCTTGCCATACTTGTCATCTTATGCAGATATTGATCATTGAAAGTGGTTGCAAGTATAAAATGGCACATACACGACTTCTCACTGAGACTATATGAAGGTCTTGCAATGCATTGCCATGTAATGAAAATTTCCACCAAAGTATCGATGCTGGACAACATAGCTACCGACAACTTTTCAGTTGTTAACTTTCTCATTCCAAAAATTTTCCAATCATTATTTAGGCAGTCTGACCTGTAGGCTGTAGCCAATTTCTTGAATGGACCTCAAAGTTCACATCCATTAGATCTGTGAGTTTCATCTGATATGAGTACCAATTTGGGTCTTGGTCCTTTCTTTCATCTCAATCACCTTGGAATATTTGGTGGTGCTTCTTCTTTGAGCTGAACTTTACCTCTCTGAACTCATTTGTTCAGAGCTTGGAACATCTAGAAGAAAATTGAAAAGGATCTCCTTTAGCTACATAAAAGAGAAACTTTAGTGAGGTGGTGTTGGTGCAGGGAGAAGTGAATTCAGATGGAAGCAGAAGGAACAGGGTTCTGCATTAGGGTTTCCGGGGGTTGGGGAGCATTACATGTCGGGATCCAAGATCAATGATGTTTAAGTTATGCTGTGAGTTCGGCCCAGAAAAGCTAATCCTAGAGTAAAAAGCATTTGCTTTAAGGAAAGATGCTTCAGCTTTGGGTCCTACAATTCATAACTGGCCTGCTGTCAATTTCTATGTCCTACTCATAGTCCTGGCTTTTTATCAGGTTCTCATTAGTTTTTACTTCCTTCCACCAACAATGTCATGAGGGTCACTTGGCCTTTCATTTTAGTTCCTAGCTGGGTTTTGCTCAACTCATGTACCTATGGGCATTTGGGAAGGAGTAGAGGGGGAAAAAAAAAAAATCCTTGCAGACTAAGATTGGATCTTAGTTGGAGAATACTGATAATGAATGGGCATTTATGGACTACTGTAATTTTATTGGCCCATCAGTGGGAGAAAACTGGCTAAGTGATGCTAAATTAGTATCCTTTTCTTTGTGATGTCAATAACACAGTGCTCCTGTATAAAGAGATATCTTCCTCAAATTTATGGCGTTTTGATTCCTGGCATCAGTTTATTGTGGTATACCTAAGATTTTATGCATGAATCCATGAACACTAAAGTTGGAGATCAAACTAATGACAATGTGATGTTAGTGGATCTTGTTTCAGGGAAGGATGCCTTAACATGAAATAGGTATTTGAGTGGAATTTATTTGCATTGATGGATTTATGATTTATATATTTATTGGTGGCTGCGAATAGTGCTGAGATCACTTTATTTCCGTTTAGTCAATCTAATTACATTTCTATCTGAAATGCAGGTTGCCTCTTTCTTGTATCACCAAGAGAAAATGAATGTACTTGTTGAACCTGAAGTTCATGACGTATTTGCTAGAATTCCTGGGTTTGGATTTATTCAGACCTTTTACAGTCAAGACACCAGGTGCTGTAAATTGTGATCCAATGGGAATGGGATTGATGTGTCTTTTAATGTTCCTATTGTCTCATTGGTAATCTTGTATCTTTCTGATTCCCCTGATGCAGTGATCTTCATGAGAGGATTGATTTTGTGGCATGCTTGGGGGGAGATGGGGTTATACTCCATGCATCAAATTTGTTCAGAGGCCCTGTTCCCCCTGTCGTGTCCTTTAATCTTGGATCTCTTGGATTTCTCACTTCTCATAGTGTAAGCTTAGAGTTCACCTCTTGTTGTTTGTTCTTAATGTTTTATGTGATATGCCTCATAAATGATCATTTGCTTGACTACTGCCTTTTCTCTCTCTTGATATAGTTTGAAGACTACAAGCAGGACTTAAAACAGGTCATCCATGGGAATAACACACTGGATGGTGTTTATATAACTCTTAGAATGCGCCTCCGTTGTGAAATATTTCGCAATGGTAAAGTTGTGCCTGGGAAAGTTTTTGATGTCCTAAATGAGATGGTCGTTGACAGGGGTTCTAATCCATATCTTTCTAAGATTGAGTGTTATGAACACGACCGACTTATAACCAAGGTGAGGCCTGAAATTTCACATCCTAAAAGAAAATTTTAAAAAAATCAATTTGCGCTTAACTTTGATGGGCAGTACTTGCTCTTTGGATCATCACAGCTTGAGTTTCAGTTTATTGCGGCAATGGCTGTTCATGCAGTATTTTACATGTTGATAAGTAGATATAGGATAAAATCAATTCTCATATCTTCCCCAACTTTTCCATGTTTTTATCTGACAAATACCTTATTTTCTAGGTACAAGGTGATGGAGTCATAGTGGCAACACCTACTGGAAGTACTGCTTACTCTACAGCTGCAGGAGGCTCTATGGTAAGCCTGCCATTTTGAGTGTTTTTTTTTTAATGTGATTCAGCAATGCTTGAATTGTGGAATTCTTGAGTTTATTAGTTTTTTGTTGGGCGGCTACATGAAGCAGTAGAAGCTGTAAAAAATTCTGTTTTTATTTTCATCAATTCATTGCCAAAGTCACAAATTGGAGGGATATGCAAATCAGGCTAAGGAGTTTTTCCTCTTTGATGCAACAGAACACGGAGAAGTGGCAAATATGCTCAAATGTCAAACATGCTCAAATGTGAAGTATTATAGTTCACAAAGATAAATAGAAATCTAAGCTGACTTAAAGTATCAAAGTATTGGACTATTATGCAGCAATTAGCTAGCAATTAAATTTGAATTTTTGAGCAACCGTTGAGCTTGTGTCAGCCTATTTTTCTTTCTTGCTTTCCCTTTTCTCTTAATAAGAATATTAGTGTTTTCTTATGATTCCTAATTTCTATACTTACAAAAATAGCAATAAAAAATAATGAAAACATTATCATTTAAAACATTAAATGATTCACTTGGGATGCCATAACTTTTAATTTTGGAATTTGCAAATTTCAGTATCGTTATTATCCAAACACTGAAATCTCCTGCTTATACCTAGTCATGGCCCTTCAATGAATACCTGTAACCATATATTTTCATGCTACATGAAAAGGAAATCAAACCACTATTTTCTGCCCTTGATCATCAATCAGTCTGTTCAACTCAACCTATGAATCGTGTACCTCCCTGTTCTTCAATTTTTACAACCTCCAATCCATCAGAAAAACTTGAGAGATTAATCTGAATGCATATATTTAATCAACCTCCAAAACAGGCTCTCTTTTGAATGTAAAACAATGTTGCATAATCTCCCTTTTCTCTGTCATTAATATGTTAATGTTTTGATTTCTGAAAGTTTCCAAATTCAATGTACATGTCTAAATTAAATGTGGTTACCTATACATATCTTTTTTTTCTCTAAAGGAACAAAACTTAGAAGTATCTTCTCTTCTTTACCTGAAATGCCCTGAATTTTATGTAATGATCTCATTTTATCAAATCAAATGCAAAATTATGGTGAAATAATAAATATTCTGTGGTTGTTGCTGGCTTGATGCTAGTTAAATTTGATGGATATACAACGGATAATGGAATGCAGGTGCATCCTAATGTTCCTTGCATGCTGTTTACCCCAATCTGTCCACACTCTCTCTCATTTAGGCCAGTCATACTTCCAGATTCTGCAAGACTTGAACTAAAGGTGAACTAAAGGCTGTAAACCTGGACTTGGTTATTATATTCCTTTTCGGTCATATTCTTCAGCCAGATGATCTAATTATTTTTTGGGATTGGATAGATTCCTAAGAATGCTCGAAGTAATGCATGGGTTTCTTTTGATGGGAAGAGGAGGCAGCAACTTTCAAGAGGGGATTCTGTGCAGATATCTATGAGCGAGCACCCGCTTCCTACAGTCAACAAATCTGACCAAACAGGTGATTGGTTTCACAGCTTGATTCGCTGCCTGAACTGGAATGAAAGGCTAGATCAGAAGGCTCTTTAAAGGTTCTGAAACTGAAGAGATGTTCACTCCATTTCAGGATTGAGGTTTGTGTATATTACTGTGCAGACTGTAAATTAGAATGACCATAGAAAATTTTACTGACAGTGACACCGAGTTAATACTATTCCTCACAACATAGGCTCCCACATGAAGTTAGGGGATGTCTTTTTCTCTTCTTATTTTAAAAATAGAAGATTGTATAACGTGTTGTCAATAATTACTGGTAATAAAATATAATGTTACAGCTCTTTTATAGATCTGAACTTGATTGATCCGTTTAGTCATTTTTATTTCTGTGTTATATGTTGATTTATTGTTTTGTGGGAATGTCTAGGAGAGCTGAAGGTCCACCTAATATTAAAAAAAAATAAAAAAATCTTAGGTGTGTGGAGGCAGAGTAGGACATGTGATAGAGATGATGTTCTCATTTAATTGGGCGATTAGGTACTTTTTGATTGCTGAAAATTTTTAGGACTAGGCAGGTTAGAAGCTTCAAGGTTGGAGACAGATTGATGAAAAAACTAGTAGTAATTAAACATGTTCTACTGACATTGAGTAGAACATTGAACTTTTTGACAATTAGGTTCTTGCCAGATCAGTATGACACAGACAGGAATATTCCACTCATTATAGAAACTTTGTTGGTCCTCTCAGACTAGGTTTTCTCTTTGTTTCCCTGCATGTTACTAGTGGTATGAACCAGGAATGGCTAAGCTAGATTTGTCACCAATCATGTTGATGAAAGAAACATTAATAGCTAATTGTCTTGGTTCTTACCCATTTATAATGGGAGGCTGCATCTGTATTTTGGGAATCCCTTTCATAGGAAACATATAAGAGTGTTTTTGTATTTGTAAACCATTGAACTGAATGGATAATCATTTAAAATGATTCTGGATTTGAAATTTTTACAATTTTCCTCTTGAAATCTATATTCATTTCAAATGCATACGTATCTAAACAGATCCCATTTTAGCTAAGAGAAAAGGAAAGAAAAAGACCTCATTTTCGTAAGCTGAGTGTGACCCTAGGGATTTTTTGTTTTGTTTTTTGGGGCAGGTGAGATATCATTTGCTATCTTTCGCACTTTGAACCCTGGCATCATGTCTATCTAAACGGGTTGTTTCTTCAAAAATCTCTCTTAACCCACTTGTGGGTCAACAACAACAACCACCGCCACCGCCACCTAAGAAACCAGTTAGTAGACGTAAGGTAGCTCAATATAGTACTAGCAAAAAGGAAGAAACTAATACAGGTTTCATTACTGAGAAGTAGAGTTTCTGTGTATTATTGTACAAAGCAAACTTAACAAGAGCGTACAATTGATTAAAAACAAATCGTTACATAGCAAAGAAAAGAGAGAAGCAATTTAAAGCAAACACACTGATACCTAGCTTTCTTTTCTGTCCTATGTACGTATAACCGAGGACAGAGAAGCTTTCAGCCATGAGAGAAACCTTTGCTGCCAAGGCCCGTAAACTAGAAATTAAAGGAAAATTAAGAAAAAGGAAAGGGTGTGATCTTCTAGAATTGAAGTTGCACCCAATGGAATATATCACACTGCCCTCACAGCTTGGAACCTAGGTTCCTTTGGGAGGAACTTCTGCTCAGCATATACGGACATGTAATCTCCAAACACAAACGTAGGGTATTCTTGATGATTTATCTCTTGGTTAGCTTTCTTCACCAGCTCTGGTGCAGGAGCTATTGTAGCCTTAAGGGATGGGTTATAGAATGAAGCTATCGACCTTCTGTTCCCGTTAGGTGCGGCTAGAACCTGGTGCCAGGTACTCTTATACCTGCCATTGCTTAGGACCTCAATCTGATCACCAGTGTTAATTACTATAGTGTTTTTCAGTGGCTGGACATCAATCCATTGCTCATCTTTGAGGATTTGAAGGCCTCCTACTTCATCATCTTGGAAGAGTAAGATGACACCTCCCGCATCCGTGTGAGCTCTGAGGCCATTCACTAGATCAGGATGAGGGCATGGTGGATAGTGGCTAACTTTTGTACCAAAAAAGGCATTGTCTCCTTCTCCACCATTGAATGCCTCCTTGATGTGTTGTTTAGGTAAGCCCAAGTTCTCATCCATTACTTCCATCACTCTTTCAGCTAATTTCTTCAGTTCAGCTCTGTATTCAGCCATAGTTTCCCTGTAATCGGTACCGGAAATTTATATCACATACTGCTTTTCTTGCTTTGTATGTTTTCTTTGAAGTTTTGGAGGGCTGTGCTTAGCTATTATGTAGTTAAAGGTATTAAAGTACGACTTTGACTAAAGTTTGGATCTATAGATCATACTAATTGACCATATTGTGGTTGGGGTCGTTAAACTAAAATTAAATTAACTGATATGAATCATACTAAGTAATACTTAATTATAGAAGCTTACTTGAATCCAGGGATTTCCGATGGCCACTCATTATCATCTAGGAGAATGAAGACATCTTCCCAGTCAACATTCTCCAATTTCTCCCCATTTTTCTTCTCCGCCAATTCATTCAAAGACTTAACAAGTTTTGAGTTGTTGAAATTCTCCTCTCTTTCCTGTTTATAACACTCTGAGCAAACTTTCTTCACCCTCTCCAGGAGCTCCTCTGGAATTCCGTGGTTCACCAGCTGCAACAGAAAATCATAGAACACACACCTTAGAATATTCTTCTCGGGTCATAATATAGAATTCTAGCACAAAATGAAGTCCAACATCATAAAATATCAACATAATATCAACTTTGAATGCCCTTTCGTTTCAAATTATTTTCCATCCAAATAAAGTCATAATTTTTCTCCCATTATAGGATCTATTAGTATTTCCATTAATTGTTAGAAGCTATATGATATAACAATTCAGATGTGTCACACGGCATGCTATTACGTAAATATATGACTAAAATTAAAGTGTCGGTGTTTCATATATTAGAAACTATTGAAAATACAAAAATACCTGAAAGAATCCCCATTCCTCGCACCCGTTGGCAATCTGAGCCATAGTCTTGGCTCTCTCCTCACCAGAACCATTCACCTTAGAGAAATCAATCACTGGAATTGCCATAGGAGCAAAGAATACACAGAGCTGATAAAGGGAGACAGATAGAGAGTATTTGCTTTATGTTGTGGTTGCAAATAGGTGAGGGGCTGATAGGTCTATTTATAGCAACATTTCCCGCCATGCATCTTTATAATATATTCTTCGACGTCAACTCCCTTTTCTTTCCTTTTTTATAAAGTAGCCGTTAGGGTGAGGTATGACGAGGGACGGTGACCCATTTTCAAATTTTTTTTAAGAAAAATTATATCGCAGCACACGCGTAAACCCAAGGTGACGGTCAATGCTTGGTTTTAACCTAAATTAATTAGCCCGGCAACAATAACTAATAAACCGGTAACCCGCAACATATAAGCATTCTGCTTTTCTTTCAGGTGTTCCATACCTAATTGATTTTCTTTGTTTAAGACTAATATATCATTTTGCCACTTGGATGCTCCACATCATCGCACTTGGGCTCACCTTTAACCTCCTAAGCCTAATTAAGTGATGCTTCCACCAGATGAAGCCTAATCATTAACAAGGATAATTACTAGTGACAAACAGATCTGAAGATGAGTGAATAGTGCATTGTCGTTCACGTTATTATACTATAATGCCGTAATTAATAATTTATCATTGGATTAGATAAAACTAGATATCGTTAAATTAAATGAAAGTTATTATTTACCATTAAATCAGACCATGTTCTTTAACGACATTATAGAAAAAGTTACTGCAAAATTCATGCAAAAGATGGCTCTAATTCTTTTTACTTGCTAGATAATTTGCCTCTGAATCATTGTCAAATACCATCACACCACCCCTCATTCATATCCATATTTTCTTCAATATTGTAACCTATTTTTAGGTTTATATATGTACATTCATTTTTTCCTTGTCATTTTGCTTACAACTGAAATCTCTACCGACTACTTCAGTTATCGTGTTGACCACTTCCATTTTCTTGTAACCCTAAAACCCTTTAGACTTTTCTCACAAGGAAATGCTTTTGTATGCCAAGTGATCATTTATGCATCACTGAAACAATATAAAAATAGGGCATAGTTTGTGGGCTAAGAAAGGGAAGAAGGCAAAGGTTGTAGACTTTCATTAATTAAACTATCATCAATTACACATTAACTTAATAATTAATTGATTGTCAAACCCCCAACTAATTGGATATTAATTAATTGCTATATATAGATGACAATACACATATATCTATGTTTTTTTTTTTTCTTTTTTCTGATGGAAAATGATCTGTAACTAAACCAGCTTATACATTAACTTGGGGACTGTACAGTTGGACTTGTTTTTTCGGTCCGAGTTTTGTCCGAATGTTAGGGTACATTTCTGAGGATACAGACAATAAAGGCTATCTAATGCATCAAGAAACTGATATGGTTTAGCTTCATTGCTGTACTTGTAGCACATGAGTTAGAAAAGCAACTCGTTCATGGCTGTACTTGTGGGTACTTAACTAGTCAGAAACAATTGTCAAAACTCTTGCTCATCAAAATTGGTGGGTTTCTGCATAATTGGCATGTTTCCAGATCCCATCATTTGTTCTCCTGGGCTCTATAATATATATGTCTCTCTTGATCTTACTGTATATTAATACATTTGGCAAGATTTAATTAATTAGGCCGTAATTTGTTAATGCTTATATACCTTAATAATCGTAATCATACACTAAATATACATGTATGTATTTCCCATGCAACACAATATTTTTTTTTAAACAAAAAATGCATGCATGATGAACTGAGTTTCTTTTTTCCTTTGTTTGATTTCCTTCATGCAAGATGCATTTTCTTTTCTTTTTGGCATTATAAATAATATAATTAAATTCTATTTATATATACACGTAAAGATTATTAATGAAAGCAATGTGTATCTAAATAATTTTGCTGATGCTTTAATTAGTGGTATTCAGAATATATATATATATATATGAGGGATTTGCTGTCTCTCTATCATATAAAAGATATAGAGAGGCATCGCCTATGGGCCGTGGCTGAGATAGGAGATATAATACCTGTGATTTGCAGAATCAGTCGTAGATAATTTCTATTAGCTACAGAGACTATATATGTACGTATATGACACATATATAATTCAAGTTCTTATTTATTTTTTAGTAAAACTGAAAATTAAGTATTCAAAATTAAATGTTAAATAATTTCAATATTAACAATTTACAAATTGAATAATTTTAGTATTAAAAATTTTAAGATTGAATAATCATTGAATAGATATTAAATTCTCGAAAAAAAATCTAAGAGAAATTTAAGGAAAGAAAAATATATATTTTACAACGACTTATCCTATAATTTAACTTTGAATATTGTAAACTTATTAATTATATCTTGCCAATAGAAAAAAAATCGTGATAATGAATGGATATATCAAAAAAAAGTTTTCTATTACTTAATTAATTAAATAAATATTTTATAGTTATCAGATTAAGTGTTATTTTGAAATTAAGTGCTTGATAAAAAATATAATAAAACATACTTAAAATATTAAGAATTTTAAAAAATATTATCAAACAAATTTTTAAAAAGTAAATGCTGAATATTATAATTTTAAGATTTAATATGGTTTTCAAACAACTCCATGTGAGTTAATTATTCTTTCACTCACCATGCAAGCAATAAGCACACATATATTTTTAACTAATTATATTATGATTAAATTACCTGCATTTACTCAATAATCTTGCTATATCAATCTATTAATCGAACAGATGAAGATTGAAGACTGAAGAGAATATAGAAAAGGTGAGCATTAGGGTGGGGGCTATAATTAAGTAGGGTTCTGCTAGAGATGTAAGATTATGAGTTAAGACATGGTGGCTTATCTAATCCAGCTAACCAATAAATTATCTATGGAACTTTATTGAACTGAACATGGATTCAATGTTCAAAGGTCAAGTCAATCCTGCCATTAAAATTTATTTTATATGAAGATATTGGTTTTAAAACAATTTAATTTGTCGCTGCAAAGCTGGCAATTGCCGGATCAAACCTAAATTGAGTTCTGTTATTATTATTCTTATTATTATCATTTGAAAGAGTTCTGTTGTTATTGATTATTGTGAAATGAATAATTTGTCAATCATATTTATATTTAACGTGATACATATGATAATGCTTTTTTTTTTTTTTTTTTTTTTCTAAAAGAGATTAGCATTAAATAAATAAAGGGAGGATAATGATATTAATGATAAAAAAAATAATGATTAAATTTTACAGAATATGAACAGTATTTTGAAAATTGTGTTTGTCCTGTTAAATGAAAAATAAGTAGACATTAACTTCAATTAGGAAAGATAAAAATAACACTCACAAAAAAGAGATAAAAGGTACAACAAAAAAATAATAAAATAAAGATAAATCTGCCATAGATCTACATTTATAAGAAAAACAAAGAAGGAAATAAAAAAAGGTTAGTATTATAGCCAATCAACAATAATTAAAAATTACAACTAATAGAAGAGAACTTAGAGAGAAAAATTAAAAGAAAAAGAAAGAGAAATATCTCGCTTTAAGAGAAATATCTCGCTTTCATACATATATTAACTGTTAAATTTTAAAAATCAAATATAAATCAAAATAATTTACAAGAAATAAAGACTCTAATTTAATATGATGGATATTTTAGAACAATTTGTGCTGCTTTCGGATATTACACTAAGTTATTGAATTAGTAATTTATAGAAATGCTTTCTATAAAAATTGTTATATTAAAATTTATATTTATTCAAATATTACAATAATTAAGAGTTTATTATCTAATCCTTTTTTATACATACCTACAACAATGAGAAAACAATGTTTTAATAACTAGACCGAGGACTAAATTAATCAGTCAATTTAACTAACTAGGTTCAAATGATTTAAAAATAAAAAATGAGAAATAATATTAAAAAAATCAGTTCAAAACTCTAAAGGTTTATTTGGTATCAATTTTTGTCTGATTTTTTTATTTTAGTTGTTCAGTTTTCAAAAGTAAATATATTAATAAAATATTTATTTTTTATTATTTTATTTCTTAAACAGAAAATAGGTTTTCACAAGTCAAAAAAACAAAAAAAAAAAAGAAAATTTCTAGTTTTCGTAGCTCATTTTCCAAAAATAAATATTTTGAATTAGAAAAGCAAAAACTAAAAACCCTAAATAGATAACGACAGCAAATAGCCCTTGAATTTAGCTATTTTATCATTGATCTGATTTTTAATTTTATCCAACTAACCGATTTAAGTCTAATAGAT
Organism: Omphalea diandra; assembly: GCA_949677035.1. Classification (NCBI taxonomy): domain Eukaryota; kingdom Viridiplantae; phylum Streptophyta; class Magnoliopsida; order Malpighiales; family Euphorbiaceae; genus Omphalea; species Omphalea diandra. The sequence continues at coordinate 18,002 of CATIWR010361291.1, forward strand.
TAATCATTTATTTGATCTTAGTTTTATCAATTTAACTAGTTAGTTCAATTAGATTTTTAAAATAATATTTTAGAAAAGTTATTTTTTTCATCTCTTTTCATGAGAAAGGTATTTTTTTTATGTATAAGGAAAAGGAAAAGTAATAAAGCATTCCATTATTTTAAGAACTGAATTTTGTTAAAAAGTATAATATTTCAATACAAATAAATATTAAAATTCAATATTTTTAAACGATTTTTCTGAGAATTTGATAACCAAATGCCATTAGTAATTAGTATTAGTGTTAGTTATTATGAGTTTTTTTCATATAATATTTAGCCTTCTGTGAAGTAAAAAAAAAAAAAAATAGTATGAGATGATTATAAGTAATATAAATTGAGTGAATTACACACATATATGATTTTATTAAAATAAAAATATTTAAAATAATAAATAATGATATATTAATAAATTACTATTTAAATTATATTAACTATGACAGTATAATATCATATCATATAGGATAGTATATTACTATATTGTTGACCAATTGTCTCTCTAGTAATGACATAAATTGCCTCCACAGTGCATTCCCCAAAGACAATGTCCCTAAGGAAGTGGTCTATCATCTTGAAATAAGTGCAAATTTGTGTAATATTCATGCATTTGATGAGATTATTCTCCCTTCCTTCCATTTTAAGAACTCTCTCTCACACACACACATGCTGCTGACTAGCTAATTGTGTCTCTAGCAAGGCAAACCCATATTAAAAACTAGTCTAGAGTGCCTGTACATTGATTTGCTTTTGGTCTCTGTCTTCCTCCCTTCTTTCTTTCTTTTTTTCTTTTTTTTTTTTTTTAATTTTTTTAAAATATCAACACCTCATCATTATCATCATCATTAATTTCTTGTACCCTAACTTAGATAAACATTTTATAAATTTATTCAAGCCAGCAAAGTCTTCGCCTTGGTCGGCATCACTGACTCAGTCCACATATATGTCAACCAAATTTTCATTGGGAAATCCAATTAAAAACCATCCATCATATTTTGTGTTTACTTATTCTTGTGACCTTGTCTACTAATATCTAACTAAATGGTTCATATTTCTATATTCTATGATCTCATTTGTAGATGTAACATTTTATATATATATATATATATATATATATATATATATATATATATATATATATATATATATATATATATATAAAAATATAAAGTAAAATATAAACAAACTCACAAAAAAAAAAAAAAAAATATAAGGATA